>SKCR01054830.1:0-29389 GCA_019454045.1 Zanthoxylum bungeanum | reverse complement strand
TTGAAGAGTGGGTACTAGGACTGATTTGACTATTCAAATAAAGTCTACGAATCTAGTTTATTAGGTAAAGTACCTAAAACACTGTTTACTTGGTATAGTGTAAGTGTCACCGATCTGTTAGCCCTATTCATGGTGAAGTTAGTGGGCCCATATCTAGCTAGGCTAGATGTGAACATGAATAGTTCGTGACCTTAACGGATGTAACATCACGTTATGGTTATGTGTTTCTTTTGAAGAACACAGATCGGAAACTATTAGGGTTTCGACAGAAGTAGATTAACAGATCGATTATAGTATTAGCCCGTCACGGTAAGACCGTAATGGAAAATACTTAGCAGGCCAGTAGTTTTAAACATACATGAAAGAGTATAGTATTCTTTCAGATGAGGACTCCTCCCGAGACATGTCAGTTTGACGGTGTGTCCAAACTAAAACCAAAACCGAATTTTGTTGGACATGATAAGGTTTATCACGAGTCGCTCTGAGCTACCATTTCCTTCAACGGATATGTATCTACAGTGCAAACTTATTTAGAATAAGGTTCCATATAAATCTGTTTGACAGATATCATATAGGATATGAACAGGAAAGAAACAGGGTTTCTCATTCCTCTAATTTGGGTATGCCAGGCATAACGTTTGGATGATACCAAACAAGGACCCAAATTGGATAAGTGCCAATTATAGGTTATCCTAAGGGAAACCATAAGTATAGTACTTATAAATCTCACATGAGACAATATGATTGTTGCTCACCATGCGGTTTTCCTAAGAGGAACACCGATATGCAGTGGTAAGTGGGAGGACAGTAAACTCGATGAAAATCAGGGTAATACTGTTCAAGGCACGAAGTCCATAATGGAACATAAAGTTCATCAAGGATGAAACTAAACCATTAATCTTCAAATACACAAGAACCACGTAGATCGGAGAGAATCAGAAAATAACCTGGGGTATGGGTTTCTGATGTAACCCCTTAATGATGTAAATCTTATGGAGGTATACCAACCGACTACGTACGAGGAAGTGATACAAGGTATCGACTCCCTATTATGGCAAAGTGCCATGAGTCCGAAATGGATTCCATGTATAACAACTATTTGGATACTAGTTGTTGTACCACAAGGCATTGTGCCTATTGGTACATTAACGTCTTCAAGGAAGACATACATGGATGGCAACAAAACCAACGTACAAAGCTAGGCTTGTGACTGAAAAGGTATCGTTATCAACATTGTGTTAATAACGGTTCAACCTTTTATCTGTTGCCATAGTAAATCCATTTTGATGATGCTTGTTAATACTGCATATTTCATTTATGAAATGTTTCAGTTGTAGATCAAAATCGCTTTCCTGAAAAGGAAACCTCTTGGAGGATGCTTACAACATCCTGACGATTTTGTATAACCGACAAACAAGGTTTGCGGGTTATTCGATCCATGTTTGGATTGAAGCAAGCATAAGGTTCTTGGAACGTTCGTTTTGAAATACATAATGGTTTATGATTTGACTCAAAACGAAATGATTCTTGTGTATATAAGGAGGTTAGTGGGAGAGCACTGATAATGAAATTCCCATAAAGCAATTGGTGAAGCTTGGCTTTCATAGAAATTCTCCGTAGAATTCTGGGGAGTAACAACCTTTATTCAAGGAATAAAGATCTACTGGATAAATTTGGAGTTGTTAACACTCTCTGGGAAATTGTACATTTAAAATGTACTTGTATGGTGTCTCATACGCTTCGAGCATATGGAGTCACAATCGGGTCAATCCAAGTGATAGTCACTGGATTGAAGTTAAGAACATCTGTTAGTATCTGAGAGAACTAAAGATGTTGTCTTAAACTATGGAGAAGGAGACTTGAAGTGACTGGGATCACCGTTGCAAGTTTCCAAACAATTAAATACTGCGCGGTACTATAAAGTTTGAATACGGGACAGTGAGCTGGAAATCTTCCGAGCAAGATACTGTTGCCGAATAAACAACAAATGCGGATTATTGCTGCGGCTGAGGCAGCAATAGAAGCCATTTGGATCGAAAATAAATCTAATTAGATTAGATATAGTTCTGTTTTTTTAGCAGCGAGCTAGGCTCAGCACAGCTAAGGAATTAAAGTCTCATCGACGATCCAGATATATACTTCTATATCATCTGATTCGTTCGGATCATACATCGTGGCGATGTGATGATCGTGTAAATCGCGTCAGACGATAATCATGCAAATCCGCTGACGAAAACCTTTCCTCAGCAATTTTAGCGAACCGTACATAGTTCGGGTGTGGGACACTCGAGTGACTGGCTATGTGCCAAGTGGGAGATTGTTGGATAATATGACCCATAGCGTCACTATTTGCACAGATCATTGTGTTGTTGTAGCAAATTAACTATGTAACAAGGAAATTGCACTCTCATCATTTGTGATTAGATCACCATAGATATATAAATGAAGAGAGGTCCCTATGATTAGTTCCTGGATTGAGAATGATATGAGACAGTATCAATCCCCGAAGGATTAATCACTAAATATCCGTAGCCGGAGTATTATCGAGACTGGACATCGATAATGCGGAATAGACTAGTATTGCACTTGTGCGCGTTGTGAGGGCACAACGGCATAGTTCTCATATATATAAGTATTGGATACTTATGCAAGTGCGATAGGAGGTCGTGTTTCACCGATGATACGGGAAACAGCTTCGCTCTGGATAGACCCCTCGGAATCCCATTGGTATTATGACTATATGTCTATGGGAGGCCGAAATCAGATAGGTGTGTATAGTCTTAACCTGAGACTTGCATCGCTAATGCTTACGACAATCAATATACTTTGGTTGAGGTCGTCTAGGACTCTAACCGGTTCTGTGTACGCCAATACTGGGTATATTGAGAATAATAGTGTATTGGATGTGATGTCAAGACGGAAGTATCACTCTAGTCATAGTGGAGATGATGTCACGCAGGATACGGTATTAGTGCTCTTAAGTGCTGCGCGGCCATCGGGATATTATGACAAGGTCATGTATATCCGATTATAGAGACTAGTTACCAGACATCCGACATGTGCTTCGTACGGGGCAGACACTTATCCAGCCCCAGGCCTAACACGTGACTATCTGATACTGGACCGATATACACAATACTTGGTATACTACGCTTGATACAGATCTTAATATTCTTAGATGGATATGTCCGGAGAATTGGGAAGACTTGGTGCTTTGCTAGGAGTCGACCTTGTCTCGTAAATCGGTAAACGTAGTACTTGGTACATACGTGATTCAGATACTCCGACGACCGTATTTACTGCCAACTTATCCGGGGATCTCATGGGTCGCTTCCCGATAATCCACCGATGACGCACAACTCGCACTCTTGATAATCTGGGATTTATAGAAGAGAGAGAAAATTAATCTAGGATTAATTACGGAGATATTTTATCTAGGATAAAATATCGTCTAGAGAGAGATAACGATTAATTTAGAATAATCGGTAAATTAATATATTCGATTATTAACGAAATTAGATTTCGACGCGGAATTAAAATTAGATTTTAATTCGGGCGAACGAATTCATTTAGAATTAATTCGTTAGCGACGTGAATAGTGAATTCGCTAGGCGTAATCATCTAATTACGACACGCGACGGAAAAATCGTTAATTTGGAATTAGCGAACCCGAGCCCGAGTGTGATTGCGAGCGCATTCGTATTTCGAATTCGAGTGCGGCGACGCAAGTCGTATTAAGCGTCAAATCAATCAGTCGCATCAAGCGTCAAATCAATTGTCACTTTGAGTGATGTGACTTGACAACATGTCACTTTAATAAAGTAGATGTGACTTGATGGACATGATGTGTAATTGATGTGCATAGTGTTTGCCTTTATTGTTTGACTTTTTAAATGCAAATTCAAGTGAAATTCATTTGAATTTCACTAAAGTATATAAGATATACTTCAAATGCAAATCAAATTAACTTAACACATTTCTTTCTCTCTCATTTTGCTCTCTTCTTCTCACGCCCAAAAGCTTAAATGCTCACTGGTTTTGAACCAAAAATAGGCGTGAATAGGGAAGCCAAGAGTTGGGTTTTTGTGGCAAAAACCGCAAGTGCTAGCACACTACGAGTCTTGCGAAGGTGGTAGGGAGGTTCACCCATGAGCCGGGATCCGTTCGACGAGGCTTGGAGCTCCGTTTTCTCAGCTCAAAATCTGAAATTGAAGACAGTGGACTACTGCAGTTCATGCGCCAAGACAGTGAGGTTTTTGGGCTTTGTTCGTCTTCAAATCGACTCAACCGACCGATGTAAGTATTCCGCTATCTTCGTTGGTGTATTCACACAATATTTTCATTGCTTGTATGATCTTGGGACCTAGATTTAAACCAACACTGGGTATATTGAGAATCGTAGTGTGTTGGGTGTGATGTCAAGACAGAAGTGTCACTCCAGTCATATGGAGATGATGGTCACGTAGGATACGGTACTAGCACTCTTAAGTACTGCAGTCATCGGAATAAAATGACAAGGTCAGGTTTATCCGATGATAGGGACTAGTTACCAGACATCCGATATGTGCTTCGTACGGGGCAGACACAATTCTAGCCCCAGGCCTAGCACGTGATCATCCGATACTGGATCGACATACACAATACTACGTATACTACGCCTGATATAGATCCTTTATTCATGTAAGGATATTTCTGGAGAATTGGGTAGGCATGGCGCTTTACTAGAAGCCAACCTTGTCTTGTAAATCGGTAAAACGTAGTACTTGGTACTTACGTGTTCGGATAGTCCGACGACCGAATTTACTGCCAATATATCTGGGATCTCATGGGTCGCTTCCCAAAGATTCACCGATGACGTATGACTCGCACTCTAAATTAATCTGGATTAATTAGAAGAGAGAGAAATTTAATCTGGGATTAATTGCGGAGATTTTTATCTGGGATAAAATCATTAAAGAGAGAAAAACGATTTTGAATTGATCGATTAATTAATATATTCGATATATTAAACGAAATTGGATTTCGACGTGGAATAAAATTAGATTTTAATTCGGGCGAACGAATTAATTTAGAATTAATTCGTTAGCGACGTGAATAGTGACTTCGCTAGGCGTAATCATTTAATTACGACGCAACGGAAAATTCGTTAATTTGGAATTAGCGAACCCGAGCCCAGATTATTTGCGAGCGCATTCGCATTTCGAATTCGAGTGCGGCACGCAAGTCACGCAAGTCAAATCAAGGGTCAAATCGTCAGTCACTTCAAGCGTCAAATCACTTGTCACTTTGAGTGATGTGACTTGACAACTTGATTGATTGATGGGAAGTGATGTGAGTGGATGGAGCATTAAATGCTTGACTTTTTGAAAGCCAGATTCATTGTAAATGAATTTGAAATTCACATTTGTGTATAAGATACACAAATTTGGAACAACTCACTCAACTCTCTCTTTCTCTCATCTCATCTCTCACGCCCTTTAGGGGCTGTTTTTCCTCTGCTTTTGGCAGCCCACTGCCGTGAACCAAGGAAGAAATTGAAGCAAGAGTCGCAATTTTGTGGTAAAATCGGGAGTGCTAGCACACTACGAAGTCATGCGAAGGTGATAGGGAAGTCCACCCATGAGCCGGGAATCATTTGACGAAGCTTGGAGCTTGACGAAGATGATCCAACCATGGCCGAAAAACCAGTGAGCTGTGCAGTCCACTGCCGAGCAGAAATCAATTTTTTGTTGCTTGCCGTGTTGCGCAACCGATCGATGTGAGTATTCCGCAACTTCGTTGATTTGTATTCGCATTTATTTCATGCTTGTTTAATGATCTTGGGACCTTAGCAAACGCCAATAATGGTATCTTGAGCAAGGTTGAGCATGAAAATTTTAGGGCTTAAAATTTGGGTAAAATTGATTTTGAGCATGTATAATGAAATGAGATGAATTAGTATGCTTAAATGTGTTTTAATTGATGATTGATTGGATTAATTTGTTGAAAAATTGTTTGGAACATTTTTCCCCAAATTTCTTGTGTTGGCCGAATACATGAGTGCCCTAATTCTTGGTATTTTTTGATTCATTGGATGAGTTGGAATCAATTGGGATGTTGATTTAATGTCGATTGTGGAATTAATTGGATTGAAACCGAATCGGACATAAAATTACCCTCCATTGCCGAGAGTGAATAAGCATGTTTGGGTTTGATTTTGATCAAAATGTGTTGGACACTAATTGATGTAATTAAGCATGATTAATTGTATAAATTAGTATTTTGGAAATATTGATTTGGGTGATTAATTGTGTTATACACTTTAGGATTAATTAGATTATGAAATTGGACTTTTATGATTTAATTAATTGGGCCTTAAATTGGATTTGGGCTTGTTGTGTTGTAAATGGGCTTATTATTGGGCTTGGTTGTACCAAGTTAGGTTTAGGCCAAATGGATTGGATCCAATTGGGCCCAAAACCGCTTCCATAAAGCCCAAATGCGACTTAATGGACCTTTAAAGTTTAATTGGGCCTAATGGGCCAAAATTGATTTCTGGGCTTATGGGGTAATTCCCGGATTGGATTTTGGTTATTCGGTTTGACCCGAGTTGACCAAAAGTTCACGCCTTAAGAAATTAATTAAAAGCCCATTGGACTTTAATTAAATTAAAGTTGGACGTTAATCGGGCTTTGAGACCCGTTGCGATTAAATTTGGAATTTAAGTCGTAAAAGGTTTATTATTAAAGTGTAATGTTTAATTTGGAATTAAATAAGCGAATTAGAATTAACTGTATATTGAATTGGATTTAATTATGTAGTTTAATTTAATTCGAGAATTCGTACTTTGAGTACTTATTCGCAAAAACGAGTTTGACTCGAACAAAATCAAATCGTTGTTTGAACATTGGATGATCACTAATTATCAGATTAATTAATTTGATTAGATTGATTGATAACATGCTTGTGTGAATACATGGTTGCGATGCATAAATAATGTATATCGGATGGATATTAGATGGGTGGGGCAATTTTAGAAATTGTTTAATAAATTTGATTTATTAATTGGACCTGCGTGTCCAACCTTATTACCTCCATATTCTTTGTATTCTCTTCTCACCTATTCCCCTCAATGTAAATGAGGTTTCTTTAGAAGTGTAGTGTAACAGGTAGAAGAAATATTTGTGCTAGCGGGAGAGAGAAAGTGAGAGATCTGATCTAGGATCAATGTGTAAAGTATCCATCCGCATATCATTATTATTTTATTTATATGCGCTTTATTATGTGTTTAGAATGCATGTTTAAGGGTGTATGATGATGAGACCTTAACAAAGATAATAAATTGGTTGCCAATTTACACTTGAAAAACCCTCGCAAAATATTAAGCGTCTTTCCTTCCATTGAGTGATTCTCACTCAAGATCTGAGACTGGCATTGGCTTGTTGGCCAAAGTCAAGGCCTTTGTCCGTCGAGGATGTGTTTGAATCACGAAGGCTTTGTTCCATATTGGTGTCTTGTCCAAGTTTTGGTTTGTTGGCCAAAGTCAATACCACTTCTTGTCCATCGACATTGATTACGAAGCTTTCCATGGTCAATGGGTCGCGCTTAACTGGGATCACTAAGTTTGTTGTGCCAAAGCTTAGTTGATTCAGAGGAAAAATGTTAGGCAATATAATTGGATATATTGGCATATATAAGATATATGTTTCGGACTTGGATGTCCCCCTACCAGATCTAGGAATTGGATTGGATCCAATTGATCTTAGAGATCTACCTAGTTAATTATCATACAATTTGTTGGCCAAAGTCAAGATTGTGTGATATTTAACGGGATCCTAGCCCGCTAGGAAACACGGTTTCCCGAGTACTCGACAGAGGGTTAGAGTCTCGCCGAAAAATAATGGGAGGCAAGAATTGAATTTGCAATATTCTTTTAATTACTTGCTATACGCGCTCAAACAAATATCATTCGTCAAATTATATTTAAATGTTTTTTTAATTAACAGTTGGACTGTATTCAAACTATTCATTTATAGTTGATTTTATTATTGGATTATAATAATCAATATAATTTATTTTAATCTATTAAATTATAGTTGATTAAATAGTTGGACTATTGTAATCATTATAATAAATAGTACCAAAATCGTTGATCAAATAGTTGGACTATTAGAATCAAGATTAAATTGAAAAGATTAGCATTTAAAACATGATCCTAGGGAAAATGTATTTAAATGGTTTAATTTTCAAATTGGGAATATAATTTCAGGATGGTCCTGGAAAATAATAAGTTACGTTATTTGATAAAATAACATATTAAGCCTAAGCCCGGAGTTAAGCAAATAGTAGAGCATAATCTTTGGAAGATTAATGTGATGATAACTTTAGTGCTTAATCCATTAAGCTTGTCACAATAGACTCCTTAATTTATGAATCATAACTAAGGATTAGATCCTTAAAGTATGATACTGAAATTGAAGGATCTTCATAAATCTATACTTAGATTTTAGAAGTACTAAATTGCAATAATAACTCTTGGAGAGTTAATTACTATTCTCAAGGAGATAAAGTCAAAGTTTGCAATTAGGCAAGTAGCGCAAGGCGCACCTTACTTCGATATTCTAGAAGGCCGAGGCTAGGCCAAAGGCTTCTAAAGTGTTGAAATGGCAAAGGCAAAATCATTATAATCTTCTGGGAAGATAAATGACATATCCCAAAATGTCTGCCTAAACTGTGGCAAACGGGATCGCGGAAGCATGAATGCCGTTTGGACAAAGCAGACATGAAGGAATTGAAGACGAGCAAGGCTCTGACTTCAAATATGATTGTCATAAATATGTTCATGACTAGTATTGAAATTAGATTTTAAATACGTAGTGTGATACATAAATATATGTATTGATGTTCAGAATCTGTTTTGAACAGGATACTGACTTCAATAGAGATTTATCTGCGAATTGTAAATGGGACGAAAGTCGCTGTTTTAACCGTAGATACCTAAATTTAGGAACTACCCTTGAGTGTGTACCTAAATTTGGAAACTGTTATAATGTAACTAGTTTGACTAGGAACATTATCTTTATATCAGTGTATTATCCGTTGCGGATATACCTTTATATTCTAGAACACTAATGTGTTTTATTATATAAGATGATATTGAGATAAACACATTAGATGTGAATAACAGAATTTATATTTTGAATATAAATAAATCTCAAATATATGAAATGACAAAACGATAGCTCAAACTGATTTGATCAGATGAAACATATTGTGACATTGTTGTCTGGGACACAATTAAACAAGACTCGTATATCCACACTTTTGAAGAGTGGGTACTCGGACTAATTTGATTCCAATCAAATAAAGTCTACGAATCTAGTTTAATGGGCAAAGTGCCTAAAACACTATTTACTTGGTAAAAGTGTAAATGCCACCGATCTGTTAACCTTAGTTCATAGTGAAGCAAGTGGGCCCATATCTAGCTAGGCTAGAGATGAATATGAATATTTCGTGACCTTTACGGATGTGGCATCTCGTTATGGTTATGTGTTTCTTTTGAAGAACACAAATCAGAAACTTTTATAGTTTCGACGCGAAATAGACAAACAGATCGGCTAAAGTATTAAACCGTCACGGTAAGACCGTAATGGAAAATACTTAGGCAATAAGTTTCTAATATACTTGAAAGAGTAAAGTATTCTTTCACATGAGGACTCCTCTCGGAACACGTCAGTTTGACGGTGTGTCCGAACTGAGTAACCAAATTTTGTTAGACATGATAAGGTTAATCATGAGTCGTTCTGAGCTACCATTTCCTTCAACGGATAAGCTTTAAACAGTGCAAGAACTTATTTAGAATAAGGTTCCATAAAAATCTGTTTGACAGATTTCATATTAGATATGAACGGGAAAGAAACTGGGTTTCTCATTCCTGAATATTTGGGTATGCTAGGCATATGTTTGGATGATACCAAACTAGAACCCAAATTGGATAAGTGCCAATTGTAGGTTATCCTAAGGATACCAAAGTATAGTACTTATACAACTCACATGAGAATAATTTTAATTGTTGCTCACCATGAGGTTTTCCTAAGAGGAATACCGATATGCAGTGGTAAGTGGGAGGGTAGTGAAACTCGATGAAAAATCAGAGTAATACTATTCAAGGCACCAAATCTTAATGGAACATAAATAGTTCATCAAGGATGAAACTATTACCAATAATCTTCGAATACACAAGAACCGCGTAAGTCGGAGAGAGTCAGAAAACAACCTGGGGTATGAGTTTCTGATCTCACCTCGTAAAGATGTCAATCTTTTGAGGTATACCAACTGATTACGTATGAGGAAGTGATACAATGTATCGACTCCTTATTATGGCAAAGTGCCATGAATCCGAAATGGATTCCATGTATATCAACAAGTTTGGATACTAGTTGATGTACCGCAAGGCATTGTGCCTATTGGTACTGTATAAGTTTTCAAGGAAGACATACATGGAAGGCAACATACCAACGTACTAAGCTAGGCTTGTAGCGGAAAGGTATTGTAGGCATTGCATTTTGCATAACACCCGATGAGGAGTCTTATATGGAGACAACTCCCTCTTAGTCATGAAAGCCGCGGGAAAAGAACGTTGGAAGGGTAAAGTTGGAAAATATAATTTTTGATGGATTTACCCGAGTTGTTTCGCTTCGGTTGCTTGTTATACCTCCGTTTCTAAGCTCACCTTAGGCCCAAAACTCCCATAGACCACATACCTAACCCAAACCAAGCCCAAATACCCAAGTCAACCCAAGTCAACCCAAGTCAAACCAAGTCTATGCCCATTGGACATGATTCACGCCCATTGCCCTCTATTTAGGTAATTGCACATTAATCACATGTTTAAATCTTGTTAAATCCTTACCTAAATAAAAGAAATCAAATAAAATCATTACCAAATCGAATCCAATCCCAAATCCTAATTAGGAGATGCATCCCTTATTAGAAACCAATTAGGAGATTCCTTCCTAATCTAAAAAGGAAAGCCTTTTCCCTTTGTCTATAAAAAGAGACCTTTGCCCCCATACACTACCCTAGCTCATACACATCCCTCAAGCAACTTGTGAAGCCCTCTTTGCACGTCCAAAGCCCCTCCAAGAACCCTCATTGCCGCATCCCAGAAGAAAAATCCATCCCAAGGCCGCATATCACCATCCACCACCCTTCACCAAGACAACTCACGACCAAGCCCTTTTCTTAGCCCTCCTTAGCCGACTTCCAGCCACCATTCACAGCCCTAAAACACCCTAAAACAAACCTTATTTCCAGCCCCTGAAGTGCCGCAAAAAGACTCCCCAAAGCAGCTCCAAAACAGCGCCAAAAACAGCCCCTGAAAACGCCCCACTGCACAATTTCGTCCCCTGTTCTGGTAAGTATTTGTTGCGACTTTAGCCTCCAAAACAGTCCTAAAATCATCTAGAAACCATCCCAAAAATCCCCAAAAAGTTTCCCCAAGAAATCTTTACAAACGCACCTCCCGAGACCACCAAAATTACCCAAAACAGTCCACTAAACGCCCGAACCAGTGACCTGAAACGCAGCGAACAAATGGCGGTGAAACGAAGGTAAAACAGCAGCCCAAGCATCAAAACAACAAGGGAAAACAGTGAGCAAATAATTTGGAAAGGTTTCGGATCATTCGCCCTTCCAACGGACTTGGAACGCGCTTCCAAAGATCGACAAAAGAGGTTAGACCTGAGGGTACCTTTTACCTATCTTCTTTATTCTTTATTTTATTTTACTTTGATATATAATTGCATGAGAGTCGTTTGAGGCATGATTTGATTGTTGGATGGGCGGGACATGTGTTCCCTTTTGTGGTATATAGGATGGAAACCCGGACGTAAATTCCGTAGCCGAATCCGAATGGACGGTAGTGCGGTTTGTACTCGGGATACAACGCCACGTACCACTTAAGAGACATATGTTTTGTCCCATCCAAACTTGTATTTGAGCATGTTATAATCTTTAGGTTATTTGTTTATTATTTGAAGCATGGTTTAATTTAGTTTGTTATTTGTTCGTTAAAGCATGTTTAGGTTGTTCACTATGCATGTTCTTAGTTTATGATGCGTTTGGGTAATGATTCATACATGTTGATTTAATGGTTTAATATGCTTGTCGTGTTACATTGCGTGGAATTATTTGGATAAAAGCATGTTAGATCTAAGTACCCTTGAGCATGATTATTGGATAGATGCGGTTGATTTAGTGCACAAATTATATCATCACAATGACATAAGTAAGGGACCATTCCGAACCCAACGGTTTGAGGTCTTCCCTTGCGAGGGGTGAGTGCGGCCTTAAATCTTTGTCCCGGTTCACACCGGGTGGCGACTCCATGTTATTTCGTACTTCCCAACTAGGCCGCGAGCCTAGAACAGCGTCGTCAGGTTCTGTTGTCTACAGTCTGGCGACTCCACTGGGGATTTTAGAGAATCGGCCTCGAAATCATGTCTTGTGATGTGTATAATTTGTGCATTAGTTGACCATTTCTATAGTGGGTTGAGGGGGTTAATCAAAGGCTTTGTTGAAGGTAGGTGATGGTTGGGTGTCTTCCTTCACTCACTACCCTTCGGGGAAAAGCTGTGAAGGCACCCAGATAAATCATTACTTGTAGCTCGTTGTGACATACTAGTTTGGAGGACTCGTTGTTTATTCCTGACACCAAGCGATAAGAGCCTAAGGGGCTTGGGTACTTAAGAGAGCCTCGCTCCACCTTCCCTCTGGGGAATCTACAACGGGAAATCCATTCGACAGTTAGTCACACACCGTAACTCGTTGGCACGTACCGTAAGGTATAAAAAAGGTGCACTCACTTGGTCGCTTGAACCCTTGAGTGGGGAGTCCTAGTTGTGGGTAATCCTTCGTCAAACGAGAGCCTTTGTCCGCGCCCCATGAACCCACTTGTGAAACTTAGCCTTGAAAGAACCGGTAGTTATTTATTTTATGTTTGTGTGTTGGACCGCCGTCATTTGGATCCAGTTGGACCTTTTGTCAAAAGATGTCAACTTGTTGGGCCATTTAAACTGGGGCAAGTTTGTGTCCTTTGACAGTTGGGCCAAAAGCTTCTAAAATGCCGGGGGGCCACTTTGTGAATGGGCCTTTTATCATTTGAAGTTATTTAGCCGTATCATTGTAAAGTGTAAACCTGTTGGGCCTTTTCAACTGGGACAAGTTTGCACCGCGCAATGGTGCGATTGAATGCTTTAAAATGATAATGGGCCAACTTATATATTCCATGCATCGCATACATCTCGTGCATCTCATGCATACATGCATCATGTTAACCCTTGTGTCTTAAAAGCCATCATGGATACCCGTTGGGTTAGAAAAAAAGAAGTAAGAGCATTCCTTGGGAAAATCCAGTATATCAGTCGGTTCATTGCAAAGTTGACGTTAGTATGTGAGCCCATCTTCAAGTTGTTGAGGAAAGATCACCCGGTAAAGTGAAATGAGCAGTGTCAGGAAGCATTTGACAGAATAAGGGAATATTTGGTGAAACCTCCCGTTCTGAGACCTCTGAAATAGGGCAGACCTTTGGTGTTTTATTTGGCTATTGAACTCGAAGCGCTAGGGGCGATGATGGTACAAGCCGATGAGACAGGAGTAGAGCACGCCATCTACTACCTCAGTAAGAAGCTGCTTCCGTACGAAGCTCGCTATCAGGAAGTGGAGAAGATTTGCCTGGCAGTAGTATGGGCGTCCAGGAAATTACGCCACTACTTCTAGTCATATAAGATCCAAGTGGTCGCAAGGAGAATCCTTTGAAGTATCTACATTTGGTACCTTCACTAGTTGGAAAGCTGGGCAGATGGTTAGTACTATTGACTGAATTCGACATCGAGTACCTCACTTCAAAGGTAATCAAAGGGCGAGCCGTGGTGGAATTCCTGGCCTTGCAACCTGTTAGCTAGGCGTAATTCGGGCCTTGAACGAATTAATTTAGAATTAATTCGTTAGCGACGTGAATAGTGACTTTGCTAGGCGTAATCATTTAATTACGACGCAACGGAAAATTCGTTAATTTGGAATTAGCGAACTCGAGCCCGAGGTTATTTGCGAGCGCATTCGTATTTCAAATTTGAGTGCGGCACGCAAGTCAAATCAAGCGTCAAATCGTCAATCACTTCAAGCGTCAAATCACTTGTCACTTTTAGTGATGTAACTTGACAACTTGATTGATTGATGGGAAGTGATGTGAGTGGATGGAGCATTAAATGCTTGACTTTTTGAAAGCCAAATTCATTTTAAATGAATTTGAAATTCACATTTGTGTATAGGATACACAAATTTGGAACAACTCACTCAACTCTCTCTTTCTCTCATCTCTTCTCTCACGCCCTTTAGGGGCTGTTTTTCCTCTATTTTTGGCAGCCCACTGCCGTGAAACAAGGAAGAAATGGAAGCAAGAGTCATGATTTTGTGGCAAAATCGGGAGTGCTAGCACACTACGAAGTCATGCGAAGGTGATAGGGAAGTCCACCATTGAGCCGGAAATCATTTGACGAAGCTTGGAGCTTGACGAAGATGATCCAACCATGGCCGAAAAACCAGTGAGCTGTGCAGTCCACTGCTGAGCAGAAATCAATTTTTGTTGCTTACCGCGTCGCTTAATCGATCGATTTGAGTATTCCACAACTTCGTTGATTTGTATTCGCACTTATTTCATGCTTGTTTAATGATCTTGGGACCTTAGCAAACACCAAAAGGCCGGTAGAAATTTATTTGTACCAGATATATTTGATATTAGGTGAATTCAAGCGAAAGCGCAATCCTGAACGTGCTAAAGTTTTCAGGGTTACATAAGTATCTTGAATTCATCATTGACAAGTTTGACATTGGTACGCTTCCTTGTGACCGTGCCAAAGCTGTCACAACGAGAAACGACCAGGACCGAAAACCCATGAGTCACTATTGAGTGATCGAAAATGTGTTGTCTACCTAAATGAATATACGTAGGCGAGAACGTGCCAAAGCTGTGAGCTGAAATATATTCATGGGGTCCATCTTTCACTATTATGTTATGATTTGATTATCACATGTTTTGTATTCTGTTTGGGGATTACATTATTGCATGAAATAGTGGGAGGGGCATTTTTAGATTAAAAATCCATGATCTAGTTAATGCTTTATGATATATTATGAAACTGTTATAATCTTTTATCTGCTTATATGCTTTATGTTGATTCGTTGTCGATTTGATAGATTTGCGATGGTGGCACCTCCACCCAATCCTTTTGCACGTATGCTTGATACGAACAAACTGAAAGGCGCAGAAAACTTTGCGGATTGGGATATAGACTTGAGGATTGTCCTCAATTCCGAGAAACTGGGGTATATTTTGGAAGGTCCATTACCGCTTGCTATATCACCCGATGCATTACCTGAAGAACGTGAGACTTTCCAGCGATGGAAGGATGATGATTTAAGGGTTAAATCATTCATCTTGAGTTCTCTTTCTTCTGAGCTTAAGAAGACTTATTGGGAGATGCACGATGCATATAGTATGATGACACCACTTTTATGAATCGTTCATGAACCAGAAACAGGTCATTGTTCATAAAATTTCGATGGAATTGTTCCATTCTAAACTTGATGAGGGGCAGGCTGTGAGCCCGTATGTGCTTCACTTGATCGATTTGATCGAGCAGTTTAGGCGACAGGATTTCCCTCTCAATGAGACTCGTGGTCGTAGTGTCATTCTCGGTTCACTTCCGGCTTCATATCGCCAGTTCGTCATGTACTTCAATATGAATAGGATTCATTGTTCTTACCGTGAGTTGCATAGGATGTATCTCACAGCATAGGAAGATTTAAGGAAGAGAGTTCTGACTCGCCTTCCGAAACCTACTTCAGTTTCCGCTTCTTCCCAATCCAAGTTGAATGGGAAGAAGTCTAAAGGAAAGAAAAAGAAGGGTTTCAATATTCCTCCGCAGGGTAAGACGGTGAAGCCCAAGAGAACTTCTGAAGACAAGTGCCACCACTGCCAGAAAGTCGAGCACTGGAAACGTAACTGCCCGGACTATCTTGCGCAACTCAGGAAGGAAAGAGCGTCGACATCAGATACTTTTATTTTTCCTATTATTGATATCTCTTTGGCTTGTGAAGCTATGACATCTGATTGGATTTTGGATTCTGCTTGTCCTATTCACATTTGCAATACGTTACAGGTGCTGACGGGAAGTAGACGGCTGAAATCTGGGGAGATGGAGTTGGGATTCGAGAGTGGCGACTCTCTAGATGCAGTTGCAGTGGGCATATGTGAGATTCCCTTACCCAGTGGGAGACTTTTGTTACATGACTGCTATTTTGTGCCAGGATGTGTGGCGAATATTATGTCACTTTTGTGTATTAGATACTGAAGGTTATAATGTAAATATTAAGAATCGTTCTTTGTATTTATATGACAGTAGTAATATTCAGATCCTTTGTTGTCCAAATGGGCATGATCATTTCATATTACGCACCTCACAAGATATCTTTAATACTGGAATAAATAAACGTAAACAATCTGACATAAATAATACTGAACTCTGGCACATGAGGTTAGGTCATATAGGCGTGAAACGCTTAACCCAATTTGTTAAGAATGGTTTGATACATGAGCTCACCATTGAATCTTATCCAACTTGCGAATCTTATATTCGGGGTAAAATGACCAAAGCCCCATTTTCAAGTGTTGGACACTGAGCCTCTGACTTGTTGGAACTCGTACATTCTGATGTATGTGGTCCCTTAAGTCAAACTGCTCACAGTGGCTTTTCTTACTTCGTCACCTTTACCGATGATCTGTTACGGTACAGTTATGTCTATTTGATGATACATAAATCAGAGACCTTTGAAAAGTTCAAAGAATTCCAAAATGAAGTTGAGAAACAAACTAGTCAATATATTAAATGCCTTCGATCTGATCGAGGCGGTGAATATATGAGTGGAGAGTTCACTGATTATTTAAAGGAGAATGAGATTCTCGCTCAATATACTCATTCTGGTACTCCACAATATAATGGAGTGTCGGAGAGGAGAAATCAGACTTTATTAGATATGGTCCGATCGATGTTGAGTTATACAGATTTACCCTATTACTTATGGGGTTATGCTCTTTTAACTGCCGCACATCTTTTGAACAAGATTCATTCTGAGGCTGTTCCTACGACTCCGTATGAGATATGGACCGGTAGAAAACCAAATCTTAGTTATATTAAGATTTGGGGGTGTCCTGCTTATGTCAGGATGGCTCAGCAAGATAAGCTTTTACCTCGAGGGCAGAAGTTTAGGTTTTTTGGATATCCTTCAAATACGAAGGGATATTTATTCTATGATACCGAGCATCAAAATGTGTTCATAGCTCGCTTCGCAAAATTTCTAGAAATAGAATTTTTGGCTGAAGGTGGTGATCATAGACAGGTTGAACTTGATGAAGTACAACCTGGAACCAACGAACTAATGGAGGAACCTGTAGTTCAAGAAGATGGATAACCTTAAACACACACACTCCGTAGGTCACAAAGGATATCTAGACCTCCTGAACGCTTGTATTTGATACAAGAAAAAAGTCTTGATGTTCTCTTAGTAGAATAGACTGACCATTTTACCTATAGAGAATCGATGTTGGACATCACTCCGTGAAGTGGCAAGACGCCATGAAATCCGAGATGGACTCTATGCATGAGAATCAAGTTTGGAACTTGGTTCCGCTTCCCGGAGGAATTGTTTATATCGGTTGTAAATGGATTTACAAGAGGAAGCGAGGGCCCGATGGAAAGATTGATACCTTTAAGGCCCGACTGGTAGCTAAAGGTTACTCGCAGCGACCCGGTGTCGACTACGATGAAACTTTTTCTCCAGTTGCCATGCTAAAGTCCATCAGGATTTTGTTGTCAATTCCCGCATATCATGATTACGAGATTTGGCAAATGGATGTCAAAACAACTTTTCTAAATGGATTTCTTGATGAAGAAATCTATATGGAACAATCAGAAGGTTTTGCATTCAGCAAGAACTCGGGGATGGTATGCAAGCTGAAGAAGTCCATTTATGGACTTAAACAGGCTTCACGAAGTTGGAATCTTCGATTTGACGAGATAATCAAATTGTCTGGTTTTCTCAAGAATTTGGAAGAATCATGTGTGTATCAGAAGGCCAGTGGGAGTATGGTGATATTTTTAATTCTCTATATTGACAACATCCTTATCATTGGGAATGATATCGGGATGATGCAAGGCATCAAATCATACCTCTGTAAGAATTTCTCCATAAAGGACCTGGGTGAAGCTTCTTATGTCTTGGGCATAAAACTCTATAGAGATAGAGAAAGGAAGCTTATTGGGTTATCCCAATCAACGTACATATATAAGATCTTAGAACGGTATAATTTTTTTAACTGTAAGACAGCAAACATACCGTTCAGACATGGCTTACATCTTTCGAAGAAGATGTGTTCGCAAACAGAAAATGAGAAGATTAGAATGTCTAATCAACCGTATGCTTCGTGTTTGGGCAGCATCATGTATCCCATGTTATGTACTAGGCCCGATATCAGCTTCGCAGTTAGTGTGACGAGCAGATATCAGTCCAATCTAGGAAATGACCATTGGATGACCATTAAACATATCCTCAAGTATCTTAAAGGTACTAATGATAAGTTTATAATTTATGGAGGAAACAAACTGCAAGATAATGGGTATACGGATTCCGATTTCCAATCGGATCCTGATGATAGAAAGTCAATATCAAGATTCGTGTTTACCCTTAACGGTGGTGCAGTTTGTTGGAAGAGTTCCAAACAGGGGTCGACAGCTGATTCCACCATAGAGGCGGAATATATTACAGCTTCTGAAGCTGCAAAGGAAGCTGTATGGGTTAGGAACTTTATCACAGAATTGGGAGTAGTCCCAAGTATCAAGAATCTGATTTCGTTATACTGTGATAATACTGAAGCTATTGCGCAAGCAAAAGAACCAATGACGTATCAAAAGTCGAAGCATGTGGAACGAAAGTACCACATCATTTGAGAGATTGTGTCGCGAGGGGACATTCTCGTGTGCAAGGTACCGAGTGAAGATAATGTAGCAGACCCGCTTACGAATGTCATACCTCCGAAGTTATTTGATAAACATGTGGAGTCGATGGGTATTAGATACAATCGATATTGGCACTAGAGCAAATGTGAGATTTTGGTAGGGTTGGTGCTCTGAGCGCCAATTTTATTATGTATTTCCTTGTAAATACTAAATGTAACGTTTTATTATGAATAAAATGGACAGTTTCTGTTATATAACTTCTTCTTAAATATGGTAAAGACGTAACCGACCTTAGAATGATTAGTTATGATACTGTTGCAAAAGCATCGTAACTGACATTAAATTGTATCATGACGTTGTCATTCTTAGACAGTTCCCGGTCAAGGTTTACACTACTTGGTCAGTAAAGTAAACTCGTTGAGACCGGTACATGTCGTATATTGGAATCTAGAATTCTGATGGTTTCTCAATGAACCATGAGTCTTGGAGACTCGTATAGACTTGTAGGTGTTTATAGTGGATAAACACTGAACGACTCACCGAAGATTCTTAATGGATGGTACACCAACGTCAATAAGAATCTTCTCGGGTTGAGTGAGCATAGTGATTCTTTGACTTGAGATACCATTGTGGATATCTAAGTTATCCTCCACACTTAGATGGCATTCACGTCACCGATCTATTAAGATCAGACCTCCGCTTGTTCGTTGGGTGTGGACTGATGCTCAAGATATCCAGTGTGTATCAAGATAGGATCTGTCAGCTCTGTGTACAGAGCATAGGTATTCAATATGGAATTAGCAATCTGTTAAATCCATGGGCCCGTAGTACACTGTAGAAATTAGTTCTGAGTGTTATTTGAGGGATTGTTAATAAAAAACGTCGACGTGATTATATCTATAGAGATTTGACGTTTGTATCTGTATCTCTGGATTAATCTGGATACCTGTGACGGAGGGATTATACGTATGCAGTGACCTCGACCTGTATGATTCAGTGAGTTTATCCGTGTTCGTCATAATTTACGGGTGGGTGAATTATGGACACGAAATTTGATTTCGTGACGGATATGCCTGAATCTAGAGTCTCACTAATGAAATTTACTCGTAGAGCACTAGGGCAACTGTTATGAATAATACTGATTATTTATAACTCGTTTAATGGTTAAACGAAAAATACATGCAATCGGGACTTATCGGTCATTTTCAATATTAATGTGTATTTTATTTAATACTTGATTTTATTAAATACACTTTAATAAAATATCAAATTGTGATATTTGACTTATATCATTAATATATGTATTTGAGATATTTATTGTAAATATAATACATATATTTAAGATATTTAAATTTATTAATTAATTATTTAATTGTTAAATAATTAAATTAATTTATAAAATAAATATATTTAGTAATGATTTCAACTTTTTTTTAAAGTTGGAAATGGCAAGTTATTATTGGAACACCTTTTTGATAACTTTATCAAAATTAAAGTGTGACTTTAAATTATTAAAATGTGGACCAATAATTATTGAAAAAAAAAAAATTAATATTGTTATTTATTTTTTAAAGCCAAAATTCGGCAATTGAGTGTTAGATTTATCAAAATTATTTTGATTCATTCCTTCACTCATGCAACATCAACAACAAAAATTAAAAAGAAAGAATTGAGAGCATTTGGTGAGAAAGGAAAAGAAAAACAAAAACAAAAACAAAAACAAAAACAAAGGCAAAAGCTTGATTTTGTAAGTTCTTTTCATATTTCTTCCTACATGAAAAATGTTTCAATAATTCTTAGCTTCAATTTTGTTGTTAAGAACATGCCTCTACTCTTTTAGTTTGTAATTAAATTTGTTGGATGGTTGTTGGATGTGTTTATGCATGTAGAATTAATTTATTAGCTTATTAATGTAATTAAGCTTAATAAATTAATTAGAAAATTAAAGTTGTCATTCTAGAGTTAATTATGTTATAATATTTTATTCTAATTATGAGCTTATATTAATTGTGATACATGTTTTAATATAAAGCGCTAAGATAATTGGTTTTGTAATAGAAACTGTGAAGTCCAATTATTTTATCTAATAAAGTGGGTTGCAACTCTATATTATTTGATGTGTGAATATTAGAGCGGGCTCTGGATTTGTTATGGGCTTTTGATGGGTGAGCCCATTACACTCCATAAATTAGTGAACTAAGGTCTCACCCTCACTCCCCTATATAACTTACTCAATAAGCTTCATAAAGACTCTAGATATTTCTCACTCTCTCCCTATTACGTAAATGCATTATTAATGCATTATTAAATGTGATATGAAGCTTATTTGGTAAGCTTCACATCTCATCACCATTTACTTATATATAAATCATACACTTGGGCAGTGCTATGTGTGTGTGAGATTGCCGTGAGCAATCATAAAGAAAATAAATTAAGAGAGAGAGAGAAATAGAAGCATAAGGAAATGGCTTCATAAGGTTTGGAGAATTAAGGCATAAAGAAGCTTAATACGGCGAGTAAGTTTCTCACCATTAAGAAGTGGGGAGCAGATGGTGATCTCCTCAGTGCAACTTATCAACAGATCTACATAAATTTCCGCTGCAGATATGGATTCTAAATCAGATACGTTCATTGGATCATCTGATTAATTCACTAAATAGTATTATAAGCTCTTGTGTTAAAGGTCCTGTTGCAAATAAATCCTTACATGTGGTATCAGAGCTTCAGGAACACAATCTTAGAATCTATGGATTTTTCATAAAGTTATAGAAAAATCGGTTGAATTTTTCGGATGGATTTTTTTTTATTTGATCCATATTATTTTAATATGTTGATGGTTGTTAATAATTGATCCAATTTTTAAGCACATAAAGTTTATTGGATTAATTATTAAATCAGACCCGTAAATATTGGGATATATGAAAATTGAAATATGGTGAATAGAAGTTCAGATATGGGATTCAAGGATGAGGCCAATACTGAATTGGATGAAGAAATTGATTTCAGACTTGAGCAAAATTGCTTTCGTTTTGATGAATTTGCCTTTAAAAGCAATTATTGCTTTTGCTATTTTTGGCTGCATATAATTATGCAATATTGCATTTGGTTGATTTGATGTTTTTTAAAATAAAATAAATCAAATCATTTTGTTTCTATTGGTGGGGCTGCCGACACTTCAATAACTTGAAGCTTCGGCAGCGTGCGTTAGACGCGTGTGCAGCCCATTTTTTACTAATGTCAGTGAGGTCCTTGGATAATAGCATACAGGTCCCAGTTATTATATTTGATCCTTGAACTTCATTTTAACTTCAGTTTTATCCTAGAATTTAAATATAAAGTCATATTTAATTTTGTGTGATAATTTAAGAGATAAATTGTTATCTCATAAAGTTTTTTTTATACATGGGTATAAAAAATTGTCACTAGTTAGAGAGAATTAATTGTCTCTCATAAAGTAAAATTTCAATGCAATTAATTTATTTTGACATAGAGATAAATATAAAGAATTGATTTATCTCATAAATTTTGTCACAATATTCAGGAATGTAATTTTATGGACAATTCGGCCCATTGTCTATAAAGTATAAAATTACATTATAAAGTTATTTTACAAGATAATATAAATGTATCCCGATGTGAGAATTGCTTATGAGTTTAGTGGAACTGCAGCCACCAAAGTGCATTTTTCACTGAATCTTTTAAGTGATGACGGTCTCACATGTTTTAGGGATGTTTCTATTTTTTGATATGCAGTCTTCTGTCCAAAGATGTGGATTGTATGTTAAATTTTAGAAATTTTACATATGAGACATATGATTGGGAATGGACTAGTTTGAGTGGTTTATTCACCCAAATGTGGTAAATTTACAAGGATTGGATAAGTTTCTGAATCGTCTTATATGAAGAATTTTTATTACATATTGTATATTCTGCCCAAAGGTGTTTATACAGTGATGTGCTAAAATTATTGGTATAATACTCTTTTATGACTTGGAGTATTTATTATCTGTGTTGTGCTTAAACTAAAGAATTGCATTGTTATTTATTTTTCAGTCACCTTTTCAGTTAACAACAACACTGTGACTATAGAGATGTTGACTGGCTCCAATTTTAAAGCGTGGAAGAGAGATGTGCTGTTGGCTATGGAATTAGCAGATATTGATATTGCTATGAATACTCTTAAGCCATCTGATATTAATAGTTTCAGTACTGATACAGATAAGCAGCTGCATACAGTATGTCATAAGTCAAATCGCATGTGCTATTTGACTATAAAGAGATCTATTCCTGAGCATTTACTAAGTGGTCTTCAAGAAACCTCTATAGCAAAAGATTTCCTGACAGCAGTATCTGAAAGATATAAAGTCTCAATCAATACAGAAATTGGTACCCTTCTGAAGAAATTATACTCAATGAAGTATAATGGTAATGGAGGTGTTAGGGAGTACATCTTGTTGATGGTCCATATTCTGAATAAGTTGAAAAATCTTAACATCGTTCTTCCAGATGCTTGCATTGTCCATCAAGCATTGAATATTATGCCTTCAGATTTTGGTACAATTGTAACTACTTATAATTCGAGGGAAGAACCGTGGAATGTTAATGATTTCATTGCCATATGTGTTGCTGAGGAAGAGAAACTTAAGGCAGTGCATACAAATACAACTCTAATTGTTTCTAAGTCTCACAAGAAAGGTAAGAAATCTAATTTTTCAGCTTCTGGTAATGTTCAGAATTACAATAAAACTGGTCAGACAAGAGTTGTGGGTGGTACTAAAGGTGTCTTCAAGAAAGAACTTAAATGTTTCTTTTGTAAAAAGAAAGGGCATAAGAAGTCAGAGTGTTACAGGTATAAAGTTTGGTTATAGAAACATGGGCATACAGGTAACTCCTTGGTTTTTGTTGTATGTGAATCCAATTATGTTAATGCCACATCCAGTTCTTGGTGGCTTGACAGTGGAGCAACTAATCACGTTGCTTTCACATTGCAGGGATTCATAAACAAGAGGAAACCAAATAAGGATGAGTTCAAGCTCGTAGTTGGCAATAATGAATTGGTGGAAGTACATTATGTTGGAGATGTTTGTTTAAAACTAGACTCCAATTATGAACTTGTTTTGACAAATATTTTGTATGTACCATCTTTTAGACGAAACTTGATATCAGTATCTGTACTCGACAAACAAGGTTATGGTTTTGAGTTTAATACAGGTTCTGTATCTGTATATTTCAACTCAAATAAAGTTGGCCATTGTGTTTTGTCATACGGTTTGTACAGTCTCTGTTTAGCATCAAGTGACGTCTATTCCAATTCATTTAATGTTGAAAAAAATTGCCAAAAGACCCTTAATAAAGGAAAAGTCATCCATGTTGTGGCATAAAAGACTTGGACACATTTCTAGGGAAAGAGTAGAAAGGTTAATAAAGTATGATATCCTACATACTCTTGACTTCAGTGACCTAGAAACATGTGTTGACTGTTTTAAGAGTAAACTAACCAAAATAAAGAAAAATGAATCCACTCGTAGCTCCGATCTTTTACAAATTATTCATACAGACATAAGTGGACCTTATTCACCCACAATTTGCAATTATAAGTATTATATAACATTCATTGATGATTTTTCCCGATATGGATATATGTACTTGATTAAGGAAAAGTCTGAAGCCCTTGATAAATTCAAGATTTTCAAGACTGAAGTTAAGAAACAGCTGGGAAAAATTATCAAGATTGTTAGGTCTGATCGGGGTGGTGAGTATTATGGTAAACATGGGGTCAGTGGATAAATAAAGAGACCGTTTGCCAGATACTTAGAGGATTGTGGAATAGTAAGTCAATTTACTATGCCAGGTAGTCCTGAACAGAATGGTGTGGCTGAAAGGCGGAATCGCACCCTTCAATAGATGGTAAGGAGTATGATGTCTAGAACTAATCTCCCAGACTTCCTTTGGGGTGAGGCAATTAAAACGACCTTATATATCCTCAATAGAGTTCCAAGTAAGTCTGTTTCTAGAACTCCTTTTGAAATATGGACTGGTAGGAAACCTAGCATGAGTCACCTTCGTGTTTGGGGATGTCCTTCAGAAGTACGCCTTTATAATCCCACTGAAGGTAAGTTTCAATCCAGATCTACTCGTTACTATTTTATAGGATACCCTGATCATTTAAAGGCTACAGATTCCATTGTAGAGAATGGGGGTTATAGGATTGTAGAATCACAAAGAGCTAAGTTCTTGGAATTGATGTGGCTGATAATGATAATCATACAGAAATCTCAAATCAAGGACAACAGACCAGAATTGTTCATATACCTATACCCATACAGTCTGAGACCTTGGAACCTACACCTGCGACTAATCCAGTTATGGAGGAGGAACCCATACAGGTAAACGAGGTTCCCCATTACATGATATAGCTGCAGAGGTTCCATTAAGAAGGTCAGCCAGGGGGTAAGGCGGTCTGATGTTCCCTCTGATTATGAAGTTTATTTAAATGAGATTGATTATGACATAAGCCATTGCACTGATCCAACAACTTTTAAAGAAGCTGTTTCTAGTTCTGAATCTGATCTATGGTGGAATGCAATGAGAGATGAAATGCAATCTATAGGATATAATGGTGTGTGGGAGCTTGTTGAATTACCTGAAGGTTGTAGACCTATTGGTTGTAAATGGGTCTATAAGACCAAGAAAGACTCCAAAGGGAATATTGAGAGGTTTAAGGCCAGATTAGTTGCCAATGGATTTACTCAGAGAGGAGGAATTGATTATACTGAAACTTTTTCTCCTGTATCTTCTAAAGATACATTTAGAGTAATCATGGCACTAGTAGCTCATTATGATTTAGAGCTACATCAGATGGATGTTAAAACTGCATTCCTAAATGGAGAATTAACCGAAGAGGTCTATATGGAACAACCTGAAGGATTTCAGAAAGATGGTAAGATCATCTTGTTTGTAGACTTAAAAAGTCTATTTATGGTTTGAAACAAGCCTCACGACAGTGGTACCTAAAGTTTGACAATGCAATCTCCTCTTTAGGCTTTATGGAAAGTAAAGTTGATAGATGCATATATATCAAGATCAGTGGGAGCAAATATATCTTTCTCATTCTCTATGTAGATGATATTTTGCTTGCATGTAACGATCTAGGAATGCTGCATGAGGTAAAGTAGTCATTGTCTAGGCATTTTGATATGAAAGACCTTGGAGAAGCATATTTTGTCCTGGGTATTGAAATCCACAGAAATAGAACTCGAAAGGTATTAGGTCTCTCTCAGAAAGCATACATTGAGCGGATATTGAAGAGATTCAGTATGCATGATTGTAAATCTTGGGATGTGCCAATTGCTAAAGGTGATAAATTGAGCCTGGCACAATCACCTGAGAATGAGGTTGAGAGAGAGTCCATGAAGGCAGTGCCGTATGATAGTGCAGTAGGAAGCCTGATGTATGCACATGTATGCACTAGACCTGACATTGCATTTGCAGTTGGTGTACTGGGAAGATTTTTATCTAATCTTGGAAAGGAACATTGGACTGCTACTAAGAGAGTTTTTCGGTATCTTAAGGGGACTAAAGATTACATGTTAACATACAGAAAGGTTGAGAATCTTGAACTAGTAGGGTATACGGACTCTGACTTTGCTGGTTGTTCAGATGATAGGAAATCTACCTCAGGATATGTGTTTATGCTAGCAGATGGAACTATATCTTGGAAAAGTGTCAAACAGACACTTGTAACTTCTTCCACAATGCAGGCTGAGTTTGTAGCATGTTTTGGTGCAGCGTCACAGGCTGTTTGGCTACGAAATCTCATTAAAGAATTATCAGTTGTTGACTCCATTTCTAGACCTATAAGGTTATATTGTGATAATCTTTCAGCTGTATTATTTGCCAAAAATAATAAGAATATCACCGGGTCAAAACATATGGAGGTCAAATACTTGACAATTAAGAAGCTGGTTAAGAAAGGTGACATTCTAGTAGAGCATATCGGTACAGATGATATGATTGCTGATCCTTTGACCAAAGGTCTTAGACCTATTGTTTTTGTAAAACATGTTGCTTGTATGGGTTTGGTAAGGTCTTTTGATACCTTAGGTTAGTGGGAGGCATCATTGCTCTATGTTATTTTGTTTGTACATTCGTACATGTATTTTGTATATTTTGCAATGATTATCTATAAAGGTGCATCTTCATGGGAAGATATTAATGTTTTTTTGTTTGGTATATCATTGTGTAAAGTCTTATGATGGGTGTCAATCATAAGCATTGGCTTGGGGCATAAAGTTATAAAGTCTTGTTGGTATGTCTTGTGTAAAGTTTATCTCGGGATAATAAAAGACATACATGCTTATATTTAAGCATTAATTTCTCATGTGGCCTGGGCTGCATAAGGTAGAGAAATTGGTGACCGATAAGAGAATATAACACATGTATTTTAGATCATAAAGTGAGTGCTATTGTATCTTACTGCTCTATCACATCTTGTTCATGTCGATAAGGTTGTTTGATATACGTGACCATGGAAGGGACTATGTTGCATTATAATGTAGGTACCGTCATGATTCTATATCTACTATCTTATTGGACTGAATGTTTTACTAAAGTTGTTTCTGAACCAATTTTGGATCCATAAAGTTTTCTTAGCATTAAAACATCCACAATTGATATCGCCCAAGTGGGAGAATGTTAGAATATTTTATTCTAATTATGGGCTTATATTAATTGTGATGCATGTTTTAATATAAAGCGCTAAGATAATTGGTTTTGTAATAGAAACTATGAAGCCCAATTGTTTTATCTAATAAAGTGGGCTGCAACTTTATATTATTTGATGTGTGGATATTAGAGCGGGCTCTGGATTTGTTATAGGCTTTTGATGGGTGAGCCCATTACACTCCATAAATTAATGAGCTAAGGTCTCACCCTCACTCCCCTATATAACTTACTCAATAAGCTTCATAAAGACTCTAGATATTTCTCACTCTCTCCCTATTACGTAAATGCATTATTAATGCATTATTAGATGTGATGTGAAGCTTATTTGATAAGCTTCACATCTCATCACCATTTACTTTTATATAAATCATACACTTGGGCAGTGCTATGTGTGTGTGAGATTGTCGTGAGCAATTAATGAGTGGTAAATCTATCACTATTTCCCACTCATTTAACCTAATAATTTGTATAATTTCTTGAGTTTTGTGAATATTTTGATGTGTTTTGTGTTATTTTGTAGATAAATAAAGTTTCAGGACATTCTGGAGGTGATTTGGGCCAAAACAGTGAAAATTGGACGAAAATGGCATTTTGGTAAATTCCCGCGTCGCGACGCCTAACGTGCGCCGAACAGTGCTAACATGCGCCAAGTCCACAAATCATAATCTGAGAAAAGTTTGACTTTGCTAACGTGCGTCGTGCCACGTGTCACCATCACAGCCGATCTGCTAACATGCGCCGTGCCATGTGTCAGCATCCTACGGTGCCGACAGTCATCATCGCCACGTGTGCCACGTGGAATCCTACGTGTCTCCATGTCATCAGCCACGTCAGGAAGTCAACAAGTCAACATTGCCACGTGTCGTGCCACATCATCATCAGCAAATCAGGAAGTGCCACGTGTCGCAATCCTACGGTGCCGACAGTCTCTTTCCCACGTGTCGCCACGTCGCCGCCACATCAGCGCCACGTCAGCATCAATCATTGAGTATCTAATCCTTATCTGACACGTGGCAGATAAGAATCTCATCGACCAATCAAAAGCCGCCACGTGTCACAATAATTGAAGCCTAACCACCTCGCCACGTGTCACCTTATCAGCTTATCCAGAATCTTCAAACCGGTGAACCAGAGCGTGCCACGTCGACAAAAGCTGGCGTAGCGACGCTGAATTCCTTGGCGTCGCGACGCTGGAAGCCTACCGAGGCCTATAAATTGAGCTCGAGATTTCAGAATTCAATGAACCACTCTCTCTCTTATATTTTATCTAAAGAGAGAGTTTCTCTCTCTACTTTCTTTTAATTTTTAGTTTTTTAGTTTTTTAGTTTTGTAATTAATTTTAATTACGTTTTGTAATAATAGTAATTTACTTATTTTTTACTTCTTACGGTTTTTACTATTTACCATGAGGAGGTAACTTCCCCAGCTAGGGTGAAAGGTAATTCTTTTACTGTTACTATTTAGATTAATCTCCTTAAAAATAATATATTTGTGGACAACAGGACCTGGGCGACGCCGTTCCTAGGCTCGCGGCACTAGTTGGGAAATACTAAATAATATGGAGTCGCCACCCGGTGTGAACCGGGACAAAGATTTAAGGCCGCACTCACCCC
>SKCR01054829.1:0-29463 GCA_019454045.1 Zanthoxylum bungeanum | reverse complement strand
TTAAATCTTGGAATCAAGTTTGCTAGGTAAGTTTGATCTTCTCCAAGACTATGTTTTCGTTAGTGAGTTATCATTAGTGAGACATATAATGATGAATTTTGTATTAGATACATAATAACATAGCTTGAAGTTGAAATTAGGTTAATGAATTGTGTATGGATGCTTTGGAAGCATAAACACAATATGTTGTAATTGGGTCAAATATGTTCATGTTAAACATAGAGCATAAAAATAGAGCTTGAAACTCTAGATGAAAGCTTAGAGCTATGGCTACCATTCTAGAATCACTTGATCACCTTTGATTGACCAAGAATTGTTCATGGGTCACTTTATTGTGGGACTCTATTTTGGTTTATGTTTTGATGCAAAGAAATACATATATGTATTTAGAATACATGTATGTTTGTTGTAGTACATGTGTTGATATTGGTTTTGATGTTAAAATTGGATATTAGGTGTATGGAAGTGTTTGGAGAAAATTGGAAGTGTTTGGGATTGGATTCAAGGTAAATTTGCTCATTGCCAATATTTTATATATGGCAGTGTCACGACGCTCACCCTTGCACATCGCGACGTCGAGCTCTCGAAGATTGGGTGTTGCAATGCTCTCTCTGGCATGTCGCGATACCGAGCTTTTGTAGATTGGGTGTTGCGACTCCCAAGCCTGCGCATCGCGGCGTGTCGAGACTCACTGCCCATGAATGCTGAAATTTTATTTTCTCCGTTCCAGAGTTTTCGGACTCCGATTTTGTATCAATTTTTTCCTACAGACTCATAAAGGAATATAATATTAGATAAAATAATTTAAAAATAGACCCATACTAGATATCCAGGGGTTAGACCCACTTCTTCTGCATGGGGGCACTGATCCGACCCTAGGGGTCCCACAACCGCCCCAACAGAATGATATCAGCTCAGGTCTTAACCACACAACACATATTGCATGTGTGACGTATTAGAATCTATGTCTCTATAATTTTAATTTAATTATGCATAAGTCATATTGGATATGAATTGCTTATTTTAAATTAAAATAATTATTTTAACTGAAGCATGTCAATGATCGGTGAAATCACTCACGTAACGTAAGCGCATGTATCGTTCAAGTAGTATAAAATGTATCGATCCCACGATGACTTAATACCTTAGCTATCAATTTATGACTTTAAATGTCAATCCTTCCAATATCTTTTAAAGATGAAGTGATTATCTCATGTTTGTGCAATATATCGGTTTATTAACCTGGAACACGAAAATATGCAAAAGCCTCTATCGATGGTCAGATGCAAACACCAAAATAACCCAATTAATCATATGTCTATATTAACCAAGTTATCCGAATTCATTAAGATTAAATTTCAACTGTGGCTACCCCCACCCGACAAGTATATGTCTATCCTGTAAGGAAATCTATCTAAGGGTCACCATGCCCCGAGGTGAGATCGTGAGCTATTGAGTCTAAGGCTGAAACCTAAAATTCATTCGTCAAGTTTATTTTAAGTTTACCAGATCAATCTTATTAATGGCCAGTTAACAAGAAGCATTAAGCTTAAGACTCAATAAATAAACCTTTATATTACCCAAGACATAAAATAACCAACTTTATAAACCGGTGATATTGTAATTCATCACACACTTAGATTATGTATTTAGCTACGACACATACCTAGGATTACTAAAAACTTAATTAAACAAAACATCATAAAAAAATAACTTGAAAAATAAATAAAAGTAAAATTAAAATAATGAAAGAAAATGATGGAGGTTAAAAGATCCACTTTTAATATTTCAAAATTAGAAATCTCATTTATTGTCAATGTTTACCGATTAATTAATTATATTTAACCAGACCATAAAGGCGGAAATTTCATTTGTCTCAATTAAGTCCAACCAACCATATAGGCGGTAAAAAGATTATTACCTAAACCGACCATATAGGCGGAAACTACGTATGGAATGTAAAACCGACCATATAGGCGGTAAATAAGGTTGTCACCTGAACCGGCCATATAGAAGGTAACTAATTAATCCAAATTTTAATTAAAATAACGGAGATTAATCTAATTTGCAGAGGTCTTTCATTTCACCTCGAAATATTTCCCGTTCTCTGACACCTGTCACATTGAAGAGTAAATAAGTAAGCATATTTAAATAGAGTGGGCCAGAACAAACCTGATTATATTGGCTGCAGTTTTATTCCCATTGAAGTATCCCCCGTATGGTGATGAATGACAATGCTGCAAGACATTATTGACCTCTTCCTATGGAACACAACATCTTAGTAATTGATCAGCACAATGTTTGAACAAGTACGGCTCATCCCAGACATAATGCTTGACTTCTTTGAAGAACTTCTTTCGTTGCTGACGTGTCCATTCCAACAGACATTTTCCCGATACTATGTAGTTTACATAGTCAGCATACTAAGGAACATCCTGCTATTTCAGCATACAAAGTTTAGCTTGGTATTTATAGGCAAATCTAAAGTGGTTTTCTCCTGATCTTTTGGGGCGATGGTAATCTGATTGTACCCCGAGTATCCATCCAGAAAATAATAGAACTAATGTCCCGCCAATCTTTCTAGCATCTGATCAATGAATGGTAACGAAAAATGATCTTTCCTTGTTGCTTTGTTCAGGTTCCTATAGTCCATGCATACTCTCCATCCAGTCACCGTTCTTGTTGGAATCAGCTCATTCTTTTCATTTGTGACTACAATTTTTCCTCATTTCTTTGGCAAATATTGCATAGGATTCACCCACGTGTTGTCAAAGACGGGGTAGATGATGCTGACATCGAACAATTTGATAATTTCTTTCTTCATGACCTCCTTCATGATTGGATTTAGTCTCCGTTGATGCTCCACTGTGGCTTTGTACTCATCGTTCATCAGAATTTTGTGCATGCAAAATGATTGACTAATGCCTCGAATGTTTACTATATTCCAGCCAATGGCTTTCTTGTGTTCTCGAAACACTCTCATCAACTTATCCTCCTGTTCCAATGTTAGAGACGAAGAAATAATCACAGGTAAATCACAATGAGATGGCTCGGAAGTAGCTTTAGTTCCAGCTGCGGTGGTTCTTCAATCGAGGGCTTGATTCGCTCATTTTTCGGTAATTCCAAACTTTCCACCTGTGGTGTCGATTTGAAGAGAAATGGTTTGTCAAGATAGTTGATACATTCCAGAATATCACCATCTAGCTCGCTGTCAATCATGTTGGTGATGCAAGCTTCAAGTTTATTCGTGGAAAGTTACATTGCATCAGTATCCTGGATGATACTATCTAAAACATCAATTCTGAAACATTCCTCCTCCTTTTCTTCATTCGGGAATTTCATGGCTTTGAAAACATTGAATGTAACTTCTTGGTCCTGCACTTTCATACTTAGTTCTCCTTTTTGTACATCAATAACAGTTTGACCTGTAGCCAAGAATGGTCTCCCGAGGATGATAGGTACATCTTTGTCTTCTTCCATGTCAAGGATAATGAAATCTGCAGGGAAAATGAATTTATCGACTTTAACCAATACATCTTCTACTACACCTCTCAGAAATGTGAGCGATTTGTTAGCAAGCTACAGAGTAACTGAGGTGGGCATTGCTTCTCCGATCTGCAGTTTCGTGTAAATAGACAAATGCATCAAGTTAATGCTAGCACCTAAATCACACAAAGCCTTACCGAAGTAATGTTCACCTATAGTGCAAGAGATGGTGAAGCTGCCATGATTTTTCAACTTTGGGGGAAGTTTTCTCTGAATGATGGCACTGCATTCTTCTGTCAATGCTACTGTCTCGTAATCTCCCATTCTTCTCTTTCATGACAGAATCTTTCATGAATTTGACATAGCTGGGTATTTGTTCCAAAGTGTCTGCAAATGGAATGTTGATATGCAGTTTTTTGAAGATCTCCAAGAATCGAGCAAACTGCTTGTCTAGTTAGAGGTGTAGTGAATTTTTCTTGATAATTTGCTTTTGCTTCTTTTTCCTCCATTTGTGGTTCTTCTTCACTGCTTTCTTTTGGAACTTCCTCAGTGAATACATTGACTCCAACATCTTTGTTGATTTCAGTACCGCTTTCAAAGTAATAGCTTGACATTGCTCATTCCCTCGGTTCCTTGGATTTGGTTCTGTGTTGCTAGGAAGGTTACCTTGCGATCTGTAACTATGAGCATTTGCCAGTTGTCCCATTTGATTCTCCAGAGTTTTCAAAGATGCTGCTTGGCTTCGAATTAATGCTGCTTGTGATTGAAAGATAGCATCATATGATGCTGTTTGAGAGTCATATTTTGCTTCTAGAATTTTCAAGTGAGCCAGCACTTCTATTATTCCTGGTTTTTTTCATACTCCTGGCCTTTGTTTTGCTGTTGGAATTTGGGTGGTGGATTGTTCATTTGCCATGAATTGTTGCTCCATGCGAAATTGAGATGATTCCTCCACCATGGGTTATAGGTGTTGAAATATGGATTGTTCCCCTGTTTGTTGAAATTGTTGACATAATTTACCGTCTCATCATGTTGGTTTGTCTCTGGTGCTCCTCCATATGGTGAACTTATGGCTCCGGCGATGTTTACAACTTGCGTGCTAAGTGTTTCCATGAATTTGCACATCTGTTCCAGCTTGACATTCATTGTTGTGTTGGCTCCAACTTCGTCGATTCCTGCGATTCATTGAATCATGCTCCTTTCTGTTGGCCACAAGGAATTGTTATTGGCCATTTCTTCAATTAGGTCACAGGCCTGATCCTCTCCTTTTGCCATTAAAGCTCCTCCAGCAGCAGCATCAATTATGGTTCTCATCAATCCAGAAAGTCCATTGTAGAAGGTTTGGACTTGTAGCCACTTTGCAATCTCATGGTGAGGACATTTCCGGAGCAATTCCTTGTATCTTTCCCAAGCTTCGCAGAGGGATTTTGAGTCATGTTGTACAAATGATGTAATGTCATTCCTCAACTTTGCAGTTCTGGCTGGGGGAAAGTACTTTGGAAATTTGGTGACTAGAGTGTTCCAAGTTGTGATAGAACCTGCTGGTAGTGAATGTAGACAAGCCTTAGCTCTATCTTTCAAGGAATATAGAAAAACACTCAGTCTTATTGCTTCTTCAGCCGCTCGGTTGTAATTGAAAGTGCCGCAAACTTCCAAGAAGTTGCTGATATGGGCATTCGGATCTTCAATTGCATTCCCCCCAAACTGAACTGACTGCTGTATCATCTGGATGTATGTTTTGATGTCACACGCATTTACTGGTAAGAGAGGAAGTACAATCCATGAAATGAAGCCGTCAACCACCAGAATATTTATGTCTCGAATGGGAATTGGTGGTACAACCTCCAAAGGTTCAGGTTCCATGTTGATCAATGCTTCTAGGCCTTCTCGCATTTCCATTCTCAATTGTCTGATAGTTCTTTCAATAAAGCTTCTCGTTCTTCTCATGTAGTGTCTGAAAACCTGAAACAAAAGAAAACAAAAATAATAGGTAAAAATAAATTAGACATAAGTAAATGTATCTAACCTCAAAATTAATAGTGAAAGATAAATAAGTCCCCGGCAACGGCGCCAAAAACTTGGACAGTGAAATCACTCATGTAATGCAAACACACATATCGTTCAATTAGTGTAAAATGTATCGATCCCACGAGTACTTAATACCTTAGCTATCAATTTATGAAGTTAAATATTTACAAGTACCTAATAGATTTGTTTGTTGATTGGATGGTGATTTTTGCTAAAACAAGTAAATAAAACAGTGCGGAAGTAAATTAAAGGAAAATTCAATATTATTAAACTATTTAGGGTTGTGAATCCTTCCAATATCTTTTAAAGATGAAGTGGTTATCTCATGTTTGTGCAATATATCGATTTATTAACCTGGAACACGAAAATATGCAAAAGCCTCTGTCGATGGTCATATGCAAACACCAAAATAACCCAATTAATCATATGTCTATGTTAACCAAGTTACCTGAATTCATTAAGAATAAATTCGAATTGTGGCTACCCCGCCCGACAGGTATATGTCTATCATGTAAGGAAATCTATTTAAGGGTCACCATGCGCCGAGGTGAGATCGTGAGCTATTGAGTCTAATGCTGATTCCTAAAATTTATTCGTCAAGTTTATTTTAAGTTTACCAGATCAATCTTATTAATGGTCAGTTAGCAAGAAGCATTAAGCTTAAGACTCAATAAATAAACCTTTATATTACCCAAGACATAAAATAACCAACTTTATAAACCGGTGATATTGAAATTCATCACACCCCTAGATTATGTATTTAGCTACGACACATACCTAGGATTACTAAAAACTTAATTAAACAAAACATCATAAAAAAATAACTTGAAAATAAATAAAAGTAAAATTAAAATAATGAAAGAAAATGCTAGGGTTAAAGGATCCACTTTTAATATTTCAAAATTAGAAATCTCCCTTATTGTCAATGTTTACCGATTAATTAATTATATTTAACCAGACTATAAAGGCGGAAATTCCATTTGTCTCAATTAAGTCCAACCGACCATATAGGCGGTAACAAGGTTATTACATAAACCGACCATATAGGCGGAAACTACGTCTGGAATGTAAAACCGACCATATAGGCGGTAAATAAGGTTGTCACCTAAACCGGCCATATAGAGGGTAACTAATTAATCCAAATTTTAATTAAAATAAGGGAGATTAATCTAATTTATTATATTAAAAGTATTACATTGTCACCCCAGCAGAATGAGATTACATGCTCATGCTGTAAATGAAAACACACAAAATTTATTAATTAAATAAAAAAAATACAAGAAAACTTAAATAAATATACAAGACACTTTCCTTTAGGTTTTCATGGAGAAATTCCTCCAAAGAAAGCATGAAAAATTTACAAAGTTTAGCTTGGTATTTATAGGAAACTCTAAAGGCTTCCACCAATTGCTCCACCAAACATGGCACCAAAAATGGCACCAAACATGGCATAAATCATGGCACCAAACATGGCACCAAGGATGTTTGGTGGAAGTTTGACAATTTTCATTTTTTATTTTATTATTATTATTTTGTTTTGAAAATGACTTTAATAATTACACATAACACACTTACGGATATTTTATCAATTTCGATCATGGAAACTTCAGAATTTGAAATGATTATGAACTTAAAAGTTGTAGATCTTTTAGTCTTCTTTAATCTGGAACTTGAATCACCTCAATCTGATATCGGAGTAAAACTTTATGGCCAAAATACGACAATTACGCAAAGTTGGAATTTCCGAAGTTGTACTTTGTTAGAACGCCATTTCAAGTTTCCAATCTCCAAAATCAAAATGTCAAGTCTAGTTTTTGCCCTTATTTGTTCCACATTTCATCCTGATTGATTCCATTAAGTCTCGATTTTATTTTATCTCCAAATAAAATAAAACATATCAAAATATTCATAAAACTCGAGAAACTATACAAAATATTAAGTAAAAGAGGCTGTAAATACTGATATATTTTCCGCTCATCACACCCCCAAACCTAACATTTTGCTAGTCCTCAAGCAAAAAAATAAAATAAAATACAATAAACAATTAAAATTAAACTAAGCCACTTTCGTAGGGATCACGGTTGCATTTAACGTATGTAACAAGCCTTTAAATCCCTAGTGGACGAGTTGTAGTCTCGTGAGGGCTTACAGTGACGATACCCACAAAAGTCAATCTAATGCACACAAAAGAAAAAAGACAAGAGAAAATAGAATAAACAAGTTAGTGACTAAACAAGTGAAACGTCTTATCCAAGTTAATAGTTGTTTTCTTTCTTTCTAAATTACCAAATAAGTAAATTATCTGATTATTTTTACCATTCTTCATATACACAACCAACAAGATATTAATCAAATCATTGTGCCCATAATATTCATAAGTGTAGTTAAAAAGAGAGTAATAATTTTGTCATAAAGTTATATCAGAATTCACTCTTTTTCTTGGCAATGGATTTTTTTTCTGATTTTTTTTTATAATATCTTCAATCCATGTAGCGAGCTTTATGTCAGTGATTCCCAAGCCAGTTGGCTCTAGTGCACTAGATGTTAAGATACCCTTAAAGACTTAATTACTCGGATCTCAGATGTTTTTTTTTGCTCTTTTTTTTTATAACATCTTCAATCCATGTAGCGAGCTTTGGGCCAGTGACTACCAAACCAGTTGATTTTAGGGCACTAGGTGTTAAAACACCCCTTCGGACTTAATTACTCGGATCTCATATGTTTTTTTTTATTAATATACACAATTTTTTTTTTAAATTCCATCGCTTTTTTAGATGCTTCCTCCAATTTAACTAGAGGACTGAATATTACAAACTTTTCAATTACAGCTCATGGCCGTATGTTACCATGCATATTGATAATACCTGTCAATTGAACATATGAAGATCCATTTTAGTCAGTATTATGGAGAATTCACAAATTAAATAATTCAAAAGTAAATAAACAAAAATTAACTTGTTACGAAATAGGTTGAGATACGTCCCAGGAGTGGAAATTCCTTACTTAGCTATCTCACACCAATTTCACCTGATTAGTCAAATTAAAAACACAAAAACACAAATTGTTTTAATTTTATTTAATTTTTTTGAATTTTTTCGACTAAAAATCAAATAAAAACGAAAAATAAAAATAAGATACTAGTCAACTATTCCCCTCCCCCAAACCTAATTGAGACATTGACCCCAATGTCTAAAGTAGAAGAAGAGTTAGAAAACAGTACCTGGTTAGCTGAAATTCTACATCTTAAAAAGAAAATTAAAGGTTAAGATCCAGATTTATCCGACGCTTTTTACCACGATCATTATCAGACCTGTTAATCTTGGAAATGATAGGATCAATTTGTGGTTCAAAGGCTAAAATTGGTCAATTAAATCATTGACAGTTCTGGCAGTGAATATGATTTCTTTTACAGGTTTTGACACGAACCCATTTCTCCGGGCATCATCAAGAAACACACAAAGAAAATCATAAAATCCATCAACGTTAAACAATTCCAATTGGTTTCTGGTGTATGTTCAAGTTCGCCAAGATAACACTGTAAAAATTTCCTTCATCGTGCCCAAGTCACCTGGCAAAGTAATAAAAGCATTTGCACGATTAATCATTTCAACCAGTCATCCAGACATACCTGGCACGATAAGTGCCTCTCCGTTTGATGGTCCTATCAGATTCACCTCTTCTAAAGGTTTTGGGATGATTCCCAAAACTTGACTACCTCCTTCCTGTACGGCCCTTGAAACGTAGCCCATTAGTCCAAGATTGCCACCACCATATACTAGGTGCATATTCCTTTCAGCTATGACTCGACCCAATTCCTGTACTGCCTCAACGAACTCTCGCTTAGAACCAACACTAGTACCGCAAAACACACAAATGTTTACAACTCTTCTTCTTGAAGTTGCTTCCTTTTTTTATGTATTTTTTTCTCAAGTCTGGATGCCTTCAAGAGTGCAATGATGAGTTGAATTTATAGAACCTGAAAAAGGGTGAGTAATAATAGCACTAGTACCTGCCAAATGACAATTATTAGCTAAACAACAAAATATATCGTGAAAGTCAAAAAGTCTGGATCCTGTTGGAGAAAATAAAAGAAAATAACAAAACAAATCACAATTATTAGATAAATACAAAGAGATAATAATATTTACAAGAAGTAACGACTTGAATGACGTCTATGCGTCAGGGACAAGCTTCCCATCCAATTTTCTTATAAATTGGCAAACATGGTATTTTAGAGTCAGATTCCCGAGACTTAAATGTTGTCTTTCTTTTTTGAATTGTGCATGTAACATGTGAATTGCGTGATGTACATATCCACTGGGATGCGTCTCAAGAGTCAATGATATGTCATCCAAAGACTCCTTACTCAAGCCATCCATAAAGAATTTAATTTTATCTTCACGGTTATAAGACACGATTCCTAAAAAATGACAACGAGTATTACATGTCAAGCGTGTACATTTATAGCAAACACCCATTCTTTTAGCTATTCTCCTTTTAGCATAGGTGCTTCTTCCTAAACCAGGCAGATATGACACAAAAGAGTTAGAGGACTCACATACCAATCGGACCTGTGCTTCAATAATCCAACGAATATCATTAGGAATACCTTTAATCTTCAGAAGTCTTATTCGTTCCAAGCGAGCTTTGTAGACTTTCATTAGAGAGTTTTGAGGGAGATAATGAAATTGCATGTGAAGATTTGCGAGAACCTCTTACATCCTGAAATGTGACTTTACCTACAAAAATTAAACACAAAAAAATAAAAGACACCAAATCTGAATATATACATAATTTGCATGAGTTGCCTCCCTACTAGCGCTAAGTTTAACGTCGTCAGCTAGACATGACTGCCCGAACATTAGGCTGGATCTGAAAGTGTGGCACTTTCTTTTTATCGCTCAAATGATTCTCCCCAATATTGATTGACACGCTGGCTGTTAACTTTGAATGTATCGTTGGTGTTGGGATCAAGTAATTCAACAGCTCCATATGGTAAAACCTGAGTAATCACAAATGGACCAGACCACATTGACTTCAGCTTTCCATGGAAAAGTTTCAACCTTGAATTATATAAAAACACCTGCTGCATTGGTTCCAGTTATTTGCGCACTATTTTTTGATCATGCAATTTGTTGGTATTTTCTTTGTATAATCTGGCATTCTCATAAGTCTGTAGGCGAAATTCCTCGAATTCATTGAGTTGGTGGAGTCGTTTCTCTCCTGCGTTAGAGCGCCATTTCAAGTTTCCAATCTCCAAAATCAAAATATCAAGTCCAGTTTTTGCCTTTATTTGTTCCACATTTTGTCCTGATTGATTCCATTAAGTCCTGATTTTATTTTATCTGCAAAATAAATTAAAGCATATCAAAATGTTCATAAAACTCGAGAAACTTTACAAAATATTAAGTAAAAGGGGCGGTAAATATTGATATATTTTTCGCTCATCAGTCAACGACTTGATTGTCATAAAACTCCCATGATTAGATGATTACTTTTAAGTAATAGTATTAATAATGTTGGAGCATTATTAGATGGTTCGTATTATCAATACGAATATGAATGGGTTCTTATTACTTATGCCCAATACCATCATTAGGTATATTGAAGTGTTTGAAGAAAATTGGAAGTGTTTGGGATTGGATTTCAGGTAAATTTGCTCATTGCCAATTTTTACACAGAGCAGTATCGCGACACTCACCCTTGCACGTCGCGACGTCGCAGATTGGGTATTGCGACGCTCTCCCTTGCATGTCGCGATGCTGAGCTTTCATAGATAGGGCGTTGCGACTCCCAAGCCTGCGCATCGCGACGCTCCGAAAGTCACTGCCCATGAATGCCAAAACTTAATTTTCTCTGTTCCTGAGTTTTCGGACTCTAATTTGATACTTTTTTCTTACGGACTCATAAAAGAATATAGTATTCGATAAAATATTTTAAAAATACACCCATGCTAGATATCCAAGGGGTAGACCCACTTCCTCTACACCGATCTGACCCTTGGGGTCCCACAATTACCCCAACAGTTTAACCTTAGAGAAGATCTTGAACTTTCTGCTAACTATGCATCTTTAGCTAAAAATATTGAGGCATTAGAAATGAGGAAGATTGATTATGTCAAGTCAATTCAAGAAGTTACATATCATATCTGTAATTCAAATGAACATGTCACACAAATTTATCCCACATTGCCAGCTTTGCAAGAATGTCTCCATGATCAAGTTAGTTCCATAAACATTTTTAAGAGATCAAACCCATCCTCCTAAATCTATAATTGTGATAGGACAAACCATTCAAACTTCAATTGGAGAAATGATAACCAAACACAATCATCGCAACAACCTCTTTAGGTACACGAGAGATTTCCAAAATTCTCAGAATTATGCACCATATGTCCCACCACCTAGGAAAACCCTTGGTGGAGAAGAAACCAAGGAATCAAATCCAAACCCATACTCCCAAACCTAAATTCTGGTTGGAGAAGAAACCATCCAAACTTCAATTGGAGGAATGATAACTAAGCACAATCATCACGACAACCTCCCAGGTACACCAGAATTTTCAAAATTCTCAGAATTATGCACCATATGTCCCACAACTTAGGAAAACCCTTAATGATACCTAGCTGCATTCATTGAGAAACAAGAATCCATCAATAACCAAAATGTGCAAACATTGAGTGATCTGAAAGATACATTTGCCAAAATCACATCTATATTAACCATTGATGAGTGGTAATTATATCAATATTTCCCACTCATTTGACCTAATGTTTTGTATAGTTTCTTGAGTTTTGAGAAATTTTGATGAGTTTTGAGAAATTCCTCTGCACCGATCTGACCCTTGGGGTCCCACAACCACCCCAACACTTATGAATGTTGTGGGCGAAAATGAGTTGTTTAATATTTGTTGGCTGTGTATATGGAGAATGGTAAATATAATCAGAGAATTTACTTATTCAGTAATTTAGAAAGAAAGAAAACAACTAGTAACTTGGAGTAGAAGTTTCACCTAATTAGTCACTAACTTCTTTATTCTCTTTTGGCTTGTTTTTTTGCTTTTGTGTGCATTAGTTTCACTACCTTTTTACTTTTGTAAAATGTTTATGGGTATCATTGCTGTAAACCCTCACGAGACTACAACTCGTCCATTAGGGATACCCAGGGGTTTAAAGGCTTGTTGCATACGCTAAATGCAACCGTGATCCCTACGAAAGTGGCTTAGTTAAATTTTATTTAAAGATGTTTATGTTATTTTATTCTATGTTTTGCTCGAGGACTAGCAAAATGTTAGGTTTGGGGGGTGTGATGAGTGGTAATTATATCACTATTCCCACTCATTTGACCTAATATTTGTATAGTTTCTTGAGTTTTGTGAATATTTTGATGTGTTTTGTGTATTTTGTAGATAAATAAAGTTTCAAGACACTGGAGGTGATTTGGGCCAAAACAGTGAAAATTGGATGAAAAGGGCAAAATGGTCATTTCGCGCGTCCCGACGTGCACGCCTATGGCGTCGCGACGCCTAACATACGCCGAACAGTGCTAACGTGCGCCGGGTCCACAAGTCAGAATCTGAGAAAAGTTTAACTTTACTAACGTGCACCGTGCCACGTGTCACCATCACAGCCGATCTGCTAACGTGCGCCGTGCCACATGTCATCATCCTACGGTGCCGACAGTCGCCATCGCCACGTGTTTCCATGTGTCACTCCACGTGTCTGCCACATCATCATCCACATCACCAGTTGATCGAGTCAAAGTGCCACGTCATCACCACGTCATCATCAACCAATAACAGCGTGCCACGTGTCATAATTCTATGGTACCGACAGTCACAATCACCACGTGTCGCCACGTCAGCACCACATCAGCATCAATTATTGACTCACTTATCCGAAATCGACACGTGGCGGATAAGAATCTTCATCAGCCAATCAGAAGCCGCCACGTGTCGCAATAATTGAGATCCTAACCACCTTGCCACGTTTCACTTTATCACCTTATCCAGAATCTCTGCCGATGAACCAGAGCGTACCACGTCAACAATCACCGGCGTCGCGACGCCAGACCCCTACTGACTCCTATAAATTCAGCACGATTTCAGAATTCAAAGCATGCATTCCTTGAGTTTTGTAAGGACTCTAAGGATTGCATCTTATGTGTTTAAGTTTTTGAATTTTAATTTAGCATTTTTACTTTTAGTATTTTTAATTATGCACTTTTACTTTCTGTAATAAAATTTTTTATTTACTTTTTTTTTTATTTATGTTTTGTAGTTAATTTACTGCTGGGTAAAATATGAAACATTTAATATAATTATCTAGGTAAATCTCACTTAATTATAATTTATAAATTATAATTTAACCGGATTAATTAATGGCAGACTTTATTACCGCCTATATGGTAGGTCTAAATATAAATTACTTTACCGCCTATATGGCTGGTCTTTATGTGACAGATAATTACCGCCTATATGGCTGGTGTAATTGGACTAAATGGATTACCGCCTATATGGCTGGTTTTAAATGTTTAACATTATTAATACCTGAGAAAGCATAACATAAAATAATTATATATTATATTATAAATGAGATTCCTAGATAAGAAATATTAAATGTGGATCCTCTAACCCCCATAATTTTATTTTATTCTAGGGAAGTGATGAAACACAATATTACTAGGCTTAATAATTGATTTAATTAATTGGTTGTTTTTTTTTTAATTCTTTAAGTTTGTTTATTGAGTCTTAAGCTTAATGCTTCTTGTTGTCTGATCACCAATAAGATTGATGTGGTAAACTTAAAATGAACTAGACATAGGGATTTTATGTTTCAGCCTTAGATTCAATAGCCCACGATCTTCCTTGAGGATATATAACCCTTTAAAAGATTTCCTTACAGGATAGACATATACCTGTCGGGCGGGGGTAGCCATAATTGGAACTTAATTTTTAATGAATCCAAGTAATTTGGTTGACATAGACATATGGTTCAATTGGGTTATACTGGGTATTTGCGTTTGACCATCGACAGAGGATTTTGCATATTTTCGTGTTCCAGGTTAGCAATCTGATTTGTTACACACAGATAAGAGAATCAATTCATCTTTATAATAATATTGTGGTGGAGTAACGACCCTAGATCTTTGAGTCTTTTCTTTTATTTTCCTTAGTATTTTCTTTTGAGTTTGTTTTTATTTTAATTAGCAAATCGACATTCAACCAACCAAAAACAATTAATTCACTTCTCTCTATAATTAGATACATGTAAATAAATAATATCAATAATTAATAACAACAGTAGGAATTAAGTCCTCATGGGATCGATATTTTTATACTACTTGAACGATACGTGCGCTTGCGTTATACGTGTGTGTTTACGCCGGTCAAGTTTTTGGCGCCGTTGCCGGGGACTTATTTTTCTTGAGTTATTAATTTTGAAGCTATCTAATTTACTTGTATCTAATTTTCTTTATTTTTATCTGTATTTTTATTTCTTTCTTTTGTTTTCAGGTGATTGAATTGAAAAATGGAGCATTATTGAGCGATTGAAATCTAGGAGCAACAGTCCGATTTTCTGAGGCCTGTTGTCCAGCCCAACAACTATCACTGGATGCTAGAACCAAGCAATACCACATTTGCTCAACAAGACGCAATGGGGAGATGTGACATATGTAATGGTAACCACCCGAGTGATCATTGCGAGTACAACTACAATCCAGGGTGGCAGAGCTATCAAAATCCTTCATGGTATGAAGAGCCATCACATTTCACAGAACCACATTTTCCATCTTATCCACCACCCACCTACAATGATCTTCATCAAGAACCAGAACCATCAAAGGAAGAACAATGGGTTGACATGCTCAAAGATTTATTCAAGAAACAAGACGAAAAGTTGGATACAATGCTTGAAACATATCAGAATCAACTCGAAAGTGTTCAGAGACAATCAACATATATTCAGAGGATGACAGATCAAATGAGACAATTCAAAGAAAACCAGAACTACATACCTCAAGAACCAGTTTCAGATGACACTGATGAAACATTCGAGTACCAATCATTTCACAATGACACTTCAACAGAGGATGAGGCTGAGCAGTATCAACAACCAGAGGTATCAGTTCAGGAGCCCAAACCAGCGAAGTCTCTATTTAAATTTTATTAATCAGATTCTGACGAGGATGAAACTGTTCTATTTGTACCAATTGCACCAACAACGGAGGATCAAACTTTCAATCCTCAAAATGAAGATCTTGGAGCATGCTTTACCATGATGTTTGATGAAGATCTACCTGAACCATCCATTCCAGTCGTATCAGAGGATGAAGACCTAATGTCAGAAACATCTTTACATCCTCAGGTTGACACTTATGGAGCATGCATTTCACATATGACAGATGAAGAAAGAACGACAAGGAAATCCTAAAATTCATATGTGAAGAAAAGGTGGAGCAAGAAGCAGAGCAAATGAATGATAGCAAATGTCTGTGAACTTATTAAAGATCCAGTGGATTCAAGAGGAAACATCACTGTTTTGGGGAGTACAAATCAAAGATATCAACCAGAAGTTTGACAGGATGGAACTTCCATTCCATGTCAAGCACCATACGAGACCTCCTGATTTTATTTCTTTCTTTTCAGGAACCACTGGAACGATAAAGATTAAAAAGGTGGCACAAGCATTGAATGAGACAAAACTCTTTTTTCCACTTTACCGTTGGAAGAGACCCTTCAAAAGTAACGCTCAAGGGATTGTCTTTAATCGGACATCCAAAACAATATTGAAACCTCCTTAACAGATGGATTTCAATCACATCTGGCTGAAGATGAAAAATTTAGCGCTAGCAGGGAGGAAACCCATGCAATTTGTTGTAATTTATGTTTTCATATTTTATGTATACATGTTGTAGAATTTTTAATTTGTGTGTTATTTTTGTAGGGAAAAGCTCAACCAAAGCATAAGACAGAATGGATGGTGTTTGGCAAAGAGAGAGATAATTCATTAGCGATGGCTGAGTAAGGAATGGATTCTTGAGATGCATCATAATGAATTTATACTAAGCGAAATGCGTATTGCGTACATAATTCCGTTGCCTTAATTATTGCTTGGATTTGGTTTTCGGTTGTAATTATCTTTATTTTCATAGACAGAATCCAGACTTTTTGACCTTTCACGATTTCTTTTGTTGTTTAGCTAACAATCGTCATTTGGAAGATACTAGTGCTATTATTACTCAGCCTTTTTCAGGTAATATAAATTCAACTCATCATTGCACTTTTGAAGACATCCAGAGTAAAACATGGAAGCCACTTCAAGAAGACGAGTTGAAAACATCTGTGTGTTTTGCGGTACTAGTGTTGGTGTTAAGCCATAATATGTAGAAGCAGCACATGAATTGGGTCGAGTCTTAGCTGCAAGGAATATGCACTTAGTATATGGCGGAGGCAATCTTGGACTAATGAGGATCATTTCAAAGGCCGTACAGGAAGGAGGCAGTCATGTTTTGGGAATCATCCCAAAACCCTTGGCGGAGGCAAATCTTATTGGACCATCAAACGGAGAGGAACTGATCGTGCTAGGTATGTCTGAACGATTGGTAGAAATGATTAACCGTGCTGATGTTTTTATCGCTTTGCCAGGTGGCTTGGGCACATTGAGGAAATTTTATAGTACTATCTTGGGGGAACGAACTGAACATACACTAGAAACCAATTGGGCTGTTTAACGTTGATGGATTTTATGATTTTCTTTGTGTGTTTCTTGATGATGCCGGAGAAATGGGTTCGTGTCAAAACCTTTAAAAGAACTCCTCTTACTGCCAGAACTGCTCCGGATCTAATAGACCAACTTTAGCCTATGAACCACAAATTGACCCTATCCTTTCAAAGATAATTGGTCCGAGGACGATCATGGTAAGATGCGTCGGATTAATCTGGATCTTAACCTTTAATTTTCTGTAGAATTTCAGTTAACCATGTATCATCTTCTAAACTCTTCTTCTACTGTTTAAGACATTGGGGACAATGTCTCATTTAGGTTTGGGGTGGGAATTAGTTGATCAGTACCTTTTTTTAGTTTGTGTGTTGTTTTTATTTTAGTCCAAAATTTTTGGAAAAATACAAAAAAATTGAATTTTTTTCAAAAATTACAAAAATATTTTGTGTTTTTATTTTGACTAAAAAGGTGAAATTGGTAAAAGATAGCTGAGTAAGGAGTTTTCACTCCTGAGATGTATCTCAAACCTATTTCGGAACAAGTTAATTTTTGTTTATTTCATTTTAAATTATTTAATTTGTAAATTCTCCATAAAATTGACTAAAATGGATCTTCATATGCTCAGTTAGCAGATATTATCAACATGCATAGTAACATACAGACATGAGCTAAAATTGAAAAGTTTGTAATATTCAGTTTTTTAGTTTAATTGAGGAAACATCTCAAAAAAAGTGATGGAGTAAAAAAAAAAAAATCTGAGATCCGTGTTATTAAGTCTGTAAGGGTGTTTTAACACCTAGTGCCCTAAAGCCAACTGGTTTAGGAGTCACTGGCCCCAAAGCTCGCTACATGGATCGAAGATGCTGCAAAAATATATATTCTGAAGTTTGAGTAATTAAGTCTGTAGGGGTGTCTTAACACCTGGTGCCCTAAAGCCAACTGGTTTGTGAGCCACAGACCCAACACTCGCTACATAGATGGAAGATATTGTATATAAATAAAAAAAAAATCTAAAAATCAAAGAAAAAAATCAGAAAAAATGAGAAAAAATTATTCCATTGCTACAAAAGGTGTGAATTCTGATAAAACTTTAGGACAAAAATATTACTCTCTTATCAACTGCACTTATGAATGTTGTGGGCGAAAATGAGTTGTTTAATATTTTGTTGGCTGTGTATATGGAGAATGGTAAATATAATCAGAGAATTTACTTATTCAGTAATTTAGAAAGAAAGAAAACAACTAGTAACTTGGAGTAGAAGTTTCACCTAATTAGTCACTAACTTCTTTATTCTCTTTTGGCTTGTTTTTTTGCTTTTGTGTGCATAGTTTCACTACCTTTTTACTTTTGTAAAATGTTTATGGGTATCAATGCTGTAAACCCTCACGAGACTACAACTCGTCCACTAGGGACACCCAGGGGTTTAAAGGCTTGTTGCATACGCTAAATGCAACCGTGATCCCTACGAAAGTGGCTTAGTTAAATTTTATTTTAAAGATGTTTATGTTATTTTATTCTATGTTTTGCTCGAGGACTAGCAAAATGTTAGGTTTGGGGGTGTGATGAGTGGTAATTATATCACTATTTCCCACTCATTTGACCTAATATTTGTATAGTTTCTTGAGTTTTGTGAATATTTTGATGTGTTTTGTGTTATTTTGTAGATAAATAAAGTTTCAGACACTCTGGAGGTGATTTGGGCCAAAACAGTGAAAATTGGATGAAAAAAAGGGCAAAATGGTCATTTCGCGCGTCCCGACGTGCACGCCTATGGCGTCGCGACGCCTAACATACGCCGAACAGTGCTAACGTGCGCCGGGTCCACAAGTCAGAATCTGAGAAAAGTTTGAACTTTACTAACGTGCGCCGTGCCACGTGTCACCATCACAGCCGATCTGCTAACGTGCGCCGTGCCACATGTCATCATCCTACGGTGCCGACAGTCGCCATCGCCACGTGTTGCCATGTGACACTCCACGTGTCTGCCACGTCATCATCCACATCACCAGTTGACCGAGTCAAAGTGCCACGTCATCACCACGTCATCATCAACCAATAACAGCGTGCCACGTGTCGTAATTCTATGGTACCGACAGTCACAATCACCACGTGTCACCACGTCAGCACCACGTCAGCATCAATTATTGAGTCACTTATCCGAAATCGACACGTGGCGGATAAGAATCTTCATCAGCCAATCAGAAGCCGCCACGTGTCGCAATAATTGAGATCCCAACCACCTTGCCACGTGTCACCTTATCACCTTATCCAGAATCTCTGCCGATGAACCAAAGCGTACCACGTCAACAATCACCGGCGTCGCGACGCTGGCTTGGCGTCACGACGCCAGACCCCTACCGACGCCTATAAATTCAGCACGATTTCAGAATTCAAAGCATGCATTCCTTGAGTTTTGTAAGGACTCTAAGGATTGCATCTTGTGTGTTTAAGTTTGAATTTTAATTTAGCATTTTACTTTTAGTATTTTTAATTATGCACTTTTACTTTCTGTAATAAAATTTTATTTACTTTTTTTTTTTACTTTATGTTTTGTAGTTAATTTACCGCTGGGGTAAAATGTGAAACATTTAATATAATTATCTAGGTAAATCTCACTTAATTATAATTTATAAATTATAATTTAACCGGATTAATTAATGGCAGACTTTATTACCGCCTATATGGTCGGCCTATATGGCTAAATATAAATTACTTTACATGCCTATATGGCTGGTCTTTATGTGAAAGATAATTACCACCGCCTATATGGCTGGTGTAATTGGACTAAATGGATTACCTCCTATATGGCTGGTTTTAAATGTTTAACATTATTAATTCCTGAGAAAGCAGAACATAAAATAATTTATATATTATAATAAGTGAGATTCCTAGATAAGAAATATTAAATGTGGATCCTCTAACCCCCAGCATTTTATTTTACTCTAGGGAAGTGATGAAACACAATATTCACACTTAATAATTGATTTTCTTTTATAGGTAATTCTTTAGTTTGTTTATTGAGTCTTAAGCTTAATGCTTCTTGTTGTCTGATCACCAATAAGATTGATGTGGTAAACTTAAAACGAACTAGACATAGAGATTTTATGTTTCAGCCTTAGATTCAATAGCCCACGATCTTCCTTGAGGATATATAACCCTTTAATAGATTTCCTTACATGATAGACATATACCTGTCGGGCGGGGGTAGCCATAATTGGAACTTAATTTTAATGAATCCAGGTAATTTGGTTGACATAGACATATGGTTCAATTGGGTTATACTGGGTATTTGCGTTTGACCATCGACAGAGGATTTTGCATATTTTCGTGTTCCAGGTTAGCAATCTGATTTGTTACACATGGATAAGAGAATCAATTCATCTTTATAATAATATTGTGTGGAGTCACGACCCTAGATCTTTGAGTCTTTTCTTTTATTTTCCTTAGTATTTTCTTTTGAGTCTGTTTTTTATTTTAATTAGCAAATCCACATTCAACCAACCAAAAACAATCAATTCCATTCTCTCTATAATGAGATACCTGTAAATAAATAGTATCAATAATTAATAACAACAGTAGGAATTGAGTCCTCGTGGGATCGATATTTTTATACTACTTGAACGATACGTGAGCTTGCGTTATACGTGTGTGTTTACGCCAGTCAACCATTCATGAGAAATGAAAGTTTCCTACACAACCATAACCAAACCTTCACGAGAGTAGTTATGGTAGTCAACACAGAGACCAAGTTAAATATGTTATTACTCTTTGCAGTGGTAAGGTCATCGAAAGACCCATTTTTGAACCTCGTGAAGTTGGAAATGAGTCAGCTTTGGAGGATAAGGAAAAGGTTGATGAACCAACACCCATCGCTGAGAATAATGATTTTTCACATGCACCTCCATTTCCTCATGTATTAAAAATAATGAAATTGAACCATTCCCTAAAAATATATGAAATATTCAAATAGGTGAAGGTCAATATTCATTTGTTAGATGTCATCAAACATGTACCATCTTATGCCAAATTTATGAAAGACTTGTGCACTGTTAAAAGTTAACATTAGGTAAGAAAGAAAGCTTTTCTAGCCGAACATGTAAGTTCAATTCTCTTGACCGATAATGCATTGAAATATAAAGAACCTGATTGTCCTACTGTTTCTTATATATTGAAAATTATAAAATTGAACAAGCATTGGTTGATCTTGCAGCTAGAGTTAATTTGCTTCCATTTTCGATTTACCAATAAATTAATATTGGTGAGTTTATACCAACTTCAACTACTCTTTTACTTGCCGATAGATCAGTTAAGGTACCGAAAGGAATTGTGGAAGATGTTTTATTACAAGTTGATAAATTCATATATCCTGTGGATTTTATTGTCTTGGAAATATAACATATAATAGACAGTTACAAGGTAATTCCTGTAATATTTGGTCGTCCATTTTGAGGAACAACTAATACTTTACAATGAACACTAAAATTTTTACATTTAATAAAAGAAAAAAAGAATCATTTTACACTTGTAATTTTATTAATCCCCTTAATTTAACATATTTGTGAAATAATAATTAAATTATGTTTATATATTTTTATTGTGATTTTTATTTCTTGTGTAGTTAAAATATTGTTTTGGATGCTCAATAGGAAAATAGATATAAAATCTAGATTTCGAAGCCCCAGAAGCCAAATCAATTAATGAATAGAGATGTGGATTTTGTGTGGCACATGAGCTGGATGTGGCAACAAGAAGAAGATGGTCCATGAGAAAATGGGTAGTTATTTTTGTTGGGCCCACATGTTGTATCTCATAGATTTTTTCATCATCACAAGTGTCAGTTATCCTATTGTACAAGTTTTTGCCAAACAAAAAAACAAAAAAAAAAAACAATCAAAAGAACAAAAGTCAAAAGCAATAAAATCTCAGTGGCCCCATCTTGCAAATTTAATCAATTATGCAATTGATGTAATTTGAAAATGTGAAATGATGTCGAGCACCTTTATAAATACAGGTGCTTAACACCTCAATCGGTAACTGACTCCATAGTTCTTTCTTAAGAATTTATGGAGTCTCAACTCTTGCGTGTTTTATTTTTCAATCTTTGTGGTAATTTCTTTTTCTTTCATTAATAAAATTATGTATATTTTTATTCAAATCATTAGTAGCTAATTTATTTCCAATTGTTGTGTAAATAATTTTAAATCAAGACTCTTGTATGGAGATAAGGTTGATGCTCTAGAGTTATATGAAGATTGCATCATTGGTAAAGCACGTAGAGCTAAGTTCTTAAAAAATGTGAATAAATTAAAGAATGTATTAGATTATGTGCATTCTGACCTTTAGGGGCCTTCTCAGATGCTCTCTCTCAATGGAGGAAAGTATTTCCTATCTCTAATGATGATTTCTCCAGAAATGTTTGGGTGTATATACACAAATCCAAAGAAGAAGTCTTTGAAAAATTTAAAGTGTGAAAGGTCATTGTGGAGAACCAAACTGAAAGGAAAATAAATCACTCAGAATAGATAATGGCTTGGAGTTTTGCAACAGATTGTTTGAAGATTTATGTCAAAACAGTGGTATCATGAGGCATAAGACAGTGAGGTTCACTCCTTAACAAAATAGCCTAGTTAAGAGAATAAATAAGACCTTGACAAAACCATATGTATGCTCATAAATTCCAAGTTACCAAGGAATTTATGGCCAGAAGCTATCAAAACAACCTGTTATTTGGTTAATAAGAGTCACTCATCGGCTATCCAGTTCAAGATACCAGAAGAGATGTGGTTAAGGAAGCCTGCAAGGTATGATAACCTCAAAATATTTGGTTGTCCAACATATGTGCATACCTTGAAAGAGACATTTGTTAGTTATTCTGATGGTGTTAAAGGATATAAGGTCTGGTATGGACAACAATCAATCTGCATAATCAGCAGAGATGTAGTATTTAATGAAGTATATATGATCAAAATTGTAAATGATTATGACATCAACACCAAAGTAGATGAATCTCCCTCCGAGAATTCTAAGCTTAAAGTGGAGCTTCATTCAAACAAAACAGAATATGATGAAGAGATACATGATCATTCTTTGCTTGAAGAAATGTAAGGAAGTGATGAATCTGAACTTTGTGTGCCACATGGATCAGAGTTACATGACTATAATTTAGTTAAGGATAGGGAAATGAAATAGATAAAACCACCAAGCAGGTACTCATACTTCAATAAATATGCTTATGCTGACTTAATATCATATTCCTTAATGAGTACAAATGACATTATCATAGAAAAACCCAAAAACTCTTCAGAAGTACTGGAAAGTAGTCATAATGAAGAGTGGCATAAGGCCATGAGTGAAGAGATGAGTTCTTTGGAAAAGAATAAGACTTGGATTCTTGTTCCAAAGCCAAAGAATAAGAAGATTGTCAGCTGTAAATGGATCTTCAAGAAAAAAGAGGATATTCCAGGCATTGAGCCCTCAAGGTTCAAGGTAAGGTTAGTTGCTAGAGGCCTAAATCAAAGAAAATGGGTAGATTTCACTGAAATATAATTTCTCATGTGGTCAAACATAATTCAATAAGGATACTCTTAGCAATGGTAGCTTTAGTGGATATGGAACTTGAGTAGATGGATGTTAAGACTGCCTTCCTACATGGCAATCTTGACGAAGAGATATTCATGGAACAACCTGAAGGCTTTGAGTCAGATGGGAAAGAGACAATGTGTGTCTACTGAAAAAGTCCATTTATGGTTTAAAGCAGTCTCCTAGGCAGTGGTATAAAAGATTTGATGGGTTCATGGTCACAAATGATTATATCAGGAGAAAATTTGACAATTGTGTCTATTTCAGGAGGTCAGACACATGTAGATCAATGTTTTCATTTCTATATTGGCATGATATGTTTATTGCAAGCAGACACAGAAGTGAGGTGGAGAAACTTAAGCAATTGCTTAGTGAAGAGTTTGAAATGAAGGATATGGGCTGTGTTAAAAAAATTTAGGCATGAAGATTAAAAAGGATATAATAGTTGGGTACTATATTCCTAACCTAAGAGAAGTATATGGAAAAGGTCTTGGAAATGTTTGATATGAATGATTCCAAACCTGTTTTAACTTTTCCGGGAACTCATTTCAAGCTGACTGAACAACAATATCCTGAATTTGTTGAAGACAAATTAAAAATGTATGAAATTCCTTATGCATAGGCTGTGGGGAGCCTTATGTATGCTATGGTGTGCACTAGGGCAGACATAGCCCATGCTGTAAGTGTTGTCAGTAGGTTCATGGCTAATCCGGGTAAAGTTCACTGGGATGCATTGAAGTGGATTTTGAGATACCTTAGAGGTACTTCCAGCTATGGTTTGTGTTGGAAAATTATGACCCATATCATCATTATTTTGTAAAGAACATGGTGTTCTTGTACAAAATTAACTATGTGACAAATGAAATTGCTCTTTTATCATTTGTAATTTGATTACCTGGATATATAAATGATAAAAGTCCATATGATTAGTACCGGATTAATAAGATATGAGACAGTATTAATCCACGAAAGATTTAATCATTAAATATCCATACTCGTAGTATTATCGAGACTGGACATCGATAATGCGGAATAGGCTAGTATTGCACTTGTGTGTGTTATGGAAGCTTAACGGCATAGTTCTCATTTATTTAAGTATTGGATACTTATGCAATTGTGATAGGAGGTTCTATTTACCGATGGTACGGGAATAGCTTCGCTCTGGATAGACCCATCAGAATCCCATTGGTTGTATGACTATGTGTTTAATCAGGGTAGGTGTATTTGGTCTTAACCTGAGACTTGCATCGCTAATACTTGCGACAATCAATATGCTTTGGTTTTGGTCGTCCGAGGCTTTAACAAGTTCTGTGTACGCCTCTTCTGGGTATACTGAGAATCGCAGTGTATTAGGTGTGATGTCAAGATGGAAGTATCACTTCAGTCATATGGAGATGATGATCACGCAGGGATACAAAACTGGTACTCTTAAGTACTGCAGTCATCGGGATAATATGACTATGTCATGATTATCCAATTATAGAGACTAGTTTCCAGTGATATGATAGATGCTTCGTACGAGGCAGACACAATTCCAGCCCCAGGCCTTGCATGTGACATCCGATACTGGATCGTAATACGCAATACACTGTATACTATGCCTGATAAAGATTATATATTCCCTTAAAGAATATTTCTGGAGAATTGGGTAGACACGGTACTTTGCTAGAAGCCAACCATGTCTTGTAAATCGGTAAGAACGTGGTACTGGGTACGCACCTGTTCGGATAATCCGATGACCGTATTTACTGCCAACATATCCAAGGATCTCTTGGGTCACTTCCTAAAGATTCACCGATGAGATTTGACTCGAACAGAATTAATCTGAGATTAATTATGAGAGAGAAAATTAATATGGGATTAATCACGATAATAATTAATCTGGGAATTAATTATCAGAGAAAGAATTAATTTGGGATTAATTACGTCAAGAATTTATCTGGGATTAAATTCGTCGAGAAGAGAGAACGCGATTAATTTGGAATTAATCGACAAAAATGAATTTAATAGAGAAATTAGATTTTACTATTTAATTAACTGGGCTAAAATAATATATATTAAATATATTAATTGAAATTAGATTTCAACGCGGAATTAAAATTTGATTTTAATTCAAGCAAACAAATTAATTTAGAATTAATTCATAAGGGACTTTAATAATAATTTTGCAAGGCATAATTATTTAATTAAATTGAATTTAATTATGTTGTAACAGCAAATTCGTTTAATAAGAAATTAAAGGAATCCGGGCCCGAACCAAGTTGCGTGTTGGATTATCCGACTTAAATTTGAAATTTAAAGTGGGGCCCACCAACTTACATCAATGTGTTTGACATTTGATGGAATTTGGTAATGGTTGAGTGTAAAGCTTAGATTGCTTATAATTCACTCAAACCAAAACCAACACTCAACCTAATATAAATTAACAAGTCAAACTTTGGAAGTATGAGATGTTACTATTCACAGCATTTCATTTTTCTCTCTTCTCCCTCATTGTCGAGCATGCTTCCTCTTCTACATGGAATTTTGTTGCAAAATTCTTCAATGCTAGCACATCAAGAGACAAATGAAGGTGATAGGGAAACCAATCGTAGAGTTTGGAATTCAATGTGAAGGCTTGGAGCTTCCAACAGATCAAAGAAAAGTTTTGCAACTCATCCAATCAAAGTAAGTAATTTCCGCAACTCTCTTTGATTAATTCACACACGAATCACGCTTAGAAGATCCTTGGCATGTTTTAGGAACACTAACAATGGTATCAGAGCATCCAAAGTTTGATTTGAATTCTAGGGTTTATATACTTTAATTTGGGTTTTTTGTGTTTGGAGCTTGATTTTCCTAAATTGATTGTTTGGTTGAGTTTGGATGATGTTGAATTGGATTTGTACCTCTTAGGAATTGAGAAAAATTGATTAGATCAAAAATCCCCAATTTCCCACCTTGGCCGAAAATATACCCTAGGATGCTCATGGAGATTTTTTGAAAATTAGACAATTGGATGTGTTGTTGGCATGAAATGTATTTTAGATGTTGATTTAATTGGATTGAAATCAAATTGTATGATAATTTCTTCTCAAAACCGTGAGCTATAAACATGTGTAATGAATTGTTTTGCTTCAATTTGAGTTGGGCATGAATTGGAAATGTTGAGCATGATTAATTGGATTAATTAGTGTTTTGGAAACATTAGATTAGTTGATTAATTATGTCAATTGCACTTTAATTAAATTAGTATGTAATTTGGAAAAATGTATTAATTTAATTGTTTGTAATTGGGCTTAATGGGCTTGGTTGGGCCAAGTTTGGTTTAGGACAATTGGGTTGGATCCAATTGGGCCTAAAACCATTTCCATAAAGTCCAAATATGATAATTGGGCCTTTAAATAATTTAATTGGGTCTAAATTGATTTTTGGCATAGGGTGATTCCTAATTGGGCCTTGGCATCTTGGGTTTTTATCCATAATGGCCAAAGCCCATGCCTAAAGAATTAATTAAAAGTCCATTGGACTTTAATTAAATAATATTGGATACTAATTGGGCCTTTGAGACCCATGAAGAATTGATTTGAAATCCAAGTCTAAAAGGCACTATTAAATGTGTAATTATTTAATTTGGAATTAAATATGAATTAGTATTGGATACAATTTAAATTGGACTTAAAATTGTAATTCAATATAATTCAAGAATACATACTTTGAGTATTTATTCTTAAACGAGTTTGACTCGCGCAAATCAAATCGTTGTTTGAACATTGGATGGTTATTAATTTAAAGATTAATTAATTGGATTAGATTGATTAAATAACATGCTATATGTGAATACTTGGATGTATTGTATGAATAATGTATATCGGATGGATATTAGAAGGATGTGGGCAATTTTGGAATTATTGTAATAAATTTAGAAATTATTGTAATAAATTTAGAATTTATTAAATTGGACCTGCGTGTCCAGCCTATTATCTCTTTTCTCATTGTATTTATCTTCTCACAAATTCCCCTCAATGTAAATGAGGTTTCTTTAGAAGTATTATGTAATTGGGTAGAAGTATGAATAGTGCTAGCTGGAGAGAGGAAATGGAGATATTTGTTCTATGAACAAATTTGTTATATATCCATCAGCATATCATTATTATTTTATTTCGCGCCTTATTATGCTTTTAGAATGCATGATTAAGGGTGTATGATGAGACCTAATCAAAGATAATAAATTGGTTGCCAATTTACGTGAAAAACCCTCAAACAATATTAAGTGCTTTCCTTTCATTGAGTGGTTCTCTCTCAAGATCCAAGATTGGCATTGGTTTGTTGGCCAAAGTCAAGACCTTTGTCCATCGCGGATGTGTTTGAACCGCGTAGATTTGTTCCATATCGTATGTCTTGGGCGGTTGTGACTTGTTTAGCCAAAGTCAAGGTCACTTCTTGTTCATTGACTTCGATTACGAAACTTTCCACTGTCAATGGGTCATGCTTAACAAGAATCATTAAGCTTGTTGAGCCAAAACCAAGACTTAGTTGATTTAGAGGAAAAGGTTAGGAAATATATTGGATATATTTGAATATATTGGATATGTGTTTCGGACTTGGAGGTCCACCTACTGGATCTAGGAATTGGATGGGATCCAATTGATCTTAGAGATCTACCTAGTTAAGTTTCATACAACTTGTTGGCCAAAGTCAAGGTTGTGTTTTATTTAACAGGATCCTAGCCCACTATGAAACTAGGTTTCCCGAGTACTCCACAGAGGGTTAGAGGCTCGCCGAAAAATAATGAGAGGCAAGTATTAAATTTGCAATTTCGTTTAGATACTTGCCAACACACGCTCTTTTATTTTATTTATCGTTGTTATAAATATATTAGTTGGACTAATATTAAATATTGCTTTCTTTGAACAGTTAGACTGTATAACACATTACTCAACTTGCAGTTGGTTATATAGTTGGACTATAGTAACCATTACATTTTGAGTGTACCCAAAATCGTTGACTGGATAGTTAGACTATAGTAATCAAGATGACTGAAAGATTAGAGTTAAAGGACATAATCCTAGGTGAAAATATCTTTAACGACATAATTTTCCAAATTGGAAATGAATCTAAGAATAGTCCTGAGAGTCGGGAAATTACTCTATTTGATAGAGCAACCTCTCGGGCCTAAGCTCGAAGTTGAGCAAATAGTAGAGCCTGAGTTTTGGAAGACTCATCGTGATGAAAACTTTAGTGCTCAATCCATCATGCTTGCCGCAATGACTCTTTAATTTCATCTTTAGAACTAAGGATTAGATCCTTATACCATGATGTTGAAATTGAAGGATCTTCACAGATCTAACCTTAGATCTTAGAAGTACGAATTGCAAAAGAAGCTCTTTCGCTCGCGTATGTCAGATGGTACATCTGTCGAGCACTAGGTGTCGCAGATGATTGCTGACATCAAATAGCTAGGTTAGCTGGGCATTACCTACGAGGCCAAGACTTCCATAGATTTGATCTTACAGTCTCTGCCCGAATGCTGGGGCGGGTTCATTATGAACTAAGAGAAAACTCATGGAGAGTTAATGGCTATGTTCAATGAGGCAGAACCAGAGCTTCCAAAAAGGCAAGAAGCGCAAGGCGCGTCTTACTTCGACATCCCAGAAGGCCAAGGCTT
>SKCR01054828.1:0-29513 GCA_019454045.1 Zanthoxylum bungeanum | reverse complement strand
AGTTGATTCAAGTACTAGATTAAAGAAGACTCAAATATCTACAATTTTGAAAGAGAAAATATTTTCTAATTCTGAAGATTTCATGACCGAAATTGATGAACCATCCAGAAGTGTGTGATGTGTAATTATTAAAGTCATTATCAATCATTTTCAAGCAAAATATAAATTAATAAATAATTAATAAAAATTATCAAATCAACACCAAACAAGATAAGCAATTAGTGGAGCAATTATGAATTTGGTGGAGTAATTAGTGGAGAAATTAATAATGGATTTGGTGGAGAATTTGATGGATGATTTGATATAGGCAACATTTTGCCTATAAATACAAAGCCATTTCATTTGTAAAATTCATACTTTCTTCTTTGAAATTCCTAATGAATAAATAAGAAGATTGTATCTGTTTGTTTATTTACAGCTTCCAGTAATTAATTTCCGCTTTCGCACTTTCTTTTCTTTACTTTTCGTTTTTACTTTCCGCAATTTACTTTTACGCACAAACCTTTTCTTTCTTTACTTTTGCAGTTTTTATTTTTCAAGCAATGAGGAGGTAACTCCCCTTTGCTGGGGTAAAAGGTAAAGCTTTTATTATTGCTATCTAGATTAATCTCCCTTAAATATAAAATATAAACTATTTAAAATCTGACTTAATGAGGATACCGCATTATTGGCCGGTTGGAAATTAATTATAAATTGATTTTAACCTGACTAAGTATGGATACCGCCTGGTTGGTCAGTTGATAATTAATTATAATTTGACTTAATCAGGATACCGCCTATATGGCTGGTTGGTAATTATCACGCAAAGTTAATAATATTATATTAATGGAGATATCTAAAATAGTGTAATAAAAGTTGATCCTCTAACCCCAGCATTTTCTTTTATTGTACTTTTACTTTATTAATTTCAGTAGTAATTTACTTTTCAGCAATTTACTTTCAGTAATTTACTTTTATTTTTTTTACTTTTTACTTTTTACTTTTACTTTTTACTTTTACTTTTACTTTTTTTTACTTTTCAGCAATTTACTTTTCAGTATTTAATTTTCAGAATTTACTTTATGTCTTTTATTTTATTTAAATTTTTACTTCCCGTAAATATGTGTCGTAACTAAGCCAGTTATCTGGGGTTGTGACGAAATCCAATATCACCGGTTTATAGGGGGTTAAATTATAGTTTGGGTTATATAAAGGTTTATTTATTGAGTCTTAATCTTAATGCTTTTTATTAACTGACCATTAATAAAATTGAACTGGTAAACTTAAAATGAACTAGACATAGGGATTTTAGTTTAAGACCTTAGACTCAATAGCCCACGATCTTCCTTGAGGATAGATAACCCTTTAATAGATTTCCTTACAGGATAGGAATATACCTGTCGGGCGGGGGTAGCCATAATTGGAACTTAATCTTAATGAATCCAGGTAATTTGGTTGAAATAGACATATGGTTCAATTGGGTTAAATTGGTATTTGTGTCTGACCATCGACAGAGGCTCACACATAATTTAGTGTTCCAAGTTAATAAATCAATATATTACCCAACTTAAGATAACCACTTCATCTTTAAAATGATATTGGAAGAAATCACAACCCTAGATAGTTTTAATATTGAATTTTCTTAAAACCTATTTTCGAAAATTTTATTTACTTGCTTTTAAATTTAGAATCGTCACCATTTCAAATCAATCAATCAACTTGTTAGATACTAGTAATCATTTGACCTCATAAAATTAATAGATTAGATATTAAGTCTTCGTGGGATCGATATTTTTATACTACTTGAATGATACGCTTGCGTTATACGTGTGTGTTTACGCCGGTCAATACATTGGATGTATTGGCATATATAAGATATGTGTTTCGGACTTGGATGTCCCCCTATCGGATCTAGGAATTAGATTGAATTCAATCGATCTTAGAGATCTACCTAGTTAATTATCATACAATTTGTTGGCCAAAGTCAAGATTGTGTGATTTAAACGGGATCCTAGCCCACTAGGAAACACAGTTTCCCGAGTACTCGACAGAGGGTTAGAGGCTCGCCGAAAAATAGTGGGAGGCGAATGAATTTCCAATATTCGTTTAATTAATTGCCATACACGCTCAAACAAATATCATTCGTCAAACCAATTAAATGTTAGTTGGACTAATATTTAAATTTTTGTTTTAACAAACAGTTGGACTGTATTCAAATAATTCATTTATAGTTGGTTATATAATTGGATTATAATAATCAATATATTTGATTTAATTAATTATAGTTGATTAAATAGTTGGACTATAATAATCATTATAATAAATAGTACCTTAATCGTTGATTAAATAGTTGGACTATTAAAATCAAGATAAAAATGAAAGATTAACATTTAAAACATAATCCTAGGGAAAATGTATTTAAATGGTTTAATTTTCAAAATGGGAATAAAATTTCAGGATGGTCCTGGAAAATAATAAGTTACTTTATTTGATAAAATAACATATTATGCCTAAGCCCGGAGTTAAGCAAATAGTAGAGCTAATCTTTAGAAGATTTATGTGATGATAACTTTAGTGCTTAATCCATTAAGCTTATCGCAGTAGACTCCTTAATTTCTGAATCAGAACTAAGGATTAGATCCTTAAAGTATGATACTGAAATTGAAGGATCTTCATAATCTATACTTAGATTTTAGAAGTACTAAATTGCAATAAATAACTCTTGGAGAGTTAATGACTATTCTCAAGGAGATAAAGTCAAAATTTGCAATAGGCAAGTAGCGCAAGGCGCACCTTACTTCGATATTCTAGAAACCCGAGGCTTGGCCAAAGGCTTCTGGAATATGAAAAGGGCAAAGACAAAATCATTATAATCTTCTGGGAAGATAAATGAAATATCCCAAAATGTCTGCCTAAATTGTGGCAAACGGGATCGCAGAAGCGTGACTACCGTTTGGACAAAGCAAACATGAATGAATTGAAGACGAGCAAGGCTCTGACTTCAAATATGTTTGTTATAATTATGTTCACTACTAGTATTAAATTGGATTTTAAATACTTAGTGTGATATAAATATATATTGATGTTCAGAATCTGTTTTGAACAAGATACTGACTTCAATCGAGATTTATCTGCGAATTGGAAGCGGGACGAAAGTCACTGTTTTAACCGTAGATACCTAAGTTTAGGAACTACCCTCGGGTGTGTACCTAAATTAGGAAACTGTTATAATGTAACTAGTTTGACTAGATACATTATCTCCATATCAGTGTTTAATCCGTTGCGGATTGACCTTTATATTCTAGAACACTAAAGTGTTTTATTATATAGATGATATTGAGATAAACATATTAGATGTGAATAACAGCATTTATAGTTTGAATATAAATAAATCTCAAACGGATAAAATGACAAACAAATAGCTCAAACTGATTTGATCAGAAGAAACTAATTGTGGCATTGTTGTCTGGGACACAACTAAAACAAGAATCCTATATCCACGCTTTTGAAGATGGGTACTAGGACTAATTTGATTCCATTCAAATAAAGTCTATGAATCTAGTTTATTAGGTAAAGTACCTAAAACAACCTTTACTTGATAAAAGTGTAAATGCCACCGATCTGTTAGCCCTAATTCATAGTGAAGCAAGTGGGCCCATGTCTAGCTAGGCTAGATGTGGATATGAATATTTTGTGACCTTTACGGATGTGGCATCGCGTTATGGTTATGTGTTTCTTTTGAAGAACACAAATCAGAAACTTTTAGAGTTTCGACACGAAAATAGACAAACAGATCGGCTAAAGTATTAAACCATCACGGTAAGACTGTAATGGAAAATATTTAAGCAATAAGTTTCTAGTATACTTGAAAGAGTATAGTATTCTTTCAATGAGAACTCCTCCCGGAACACGTAAGTTTGACGATGTGTCCGAACTGAGTAACTGAATTATGTCAGACATGATAAAGGTTAATCATGAGTCGCTCTGAGCTACCATTTCCTTCAACGGATAAACATTAACATTGCAGAACTTATTTAGAATAAGGTTCCATAAAAATATGTTTGACAGATATCATATTAGATATGAACAGGAAAAGAAACCGGGTTTCACATTCCTGATAATTTGGGAATGCTAGGCATATGTTTGGATGATACCAAACTAGAACCCAAATTGGATAAGTGCCAATTGTTGGTTATCCTAGGGAAACCATAAGCATAGTGCTTATACATCTCACCAGAGAACAATTAGATTGTTGCTCCCCATGCGGTTTTCCTAAGAGGAACACCGATATGCAGTGGTAAGTGGGAGGATAGTAAAACTCGATGAAAATCGGGGTAATACTATTCTTGGCACTGATTCCTAATGGAACATAAATAGTTCATCAAGGATGAAACTATAACATTAATCTTCAAATACACAAGAACCGTTTATGTCGGAGAGAGTCAGAAAATAACCTGGGGTATGGGTTTCTGATCTCACCTCATAAAGATGTCTATCTTATTGAGGTATACCAACTGACTACGTATGAGGAAGTGATACAAGGTATCGACTCCCTAATATAACAAAGTGTCATGAATCCGAAATGGATCCCATGTATATCAACTATGTTTGGATACTAGTTGAAGTACCGCAAGGCATTGTGCCTATTGGTACTATATAAGTCTTCAAGGAAGACATACATGGATGGAAACATACCAACGTACTAAGCTAGGCTTGTAGCGGAAAGGTATCGTTATCAATATTGTGTTGATTACGATTCAACCTTTTATATGTTGCCACGGTAAATCCATTTGGATAATGCTTGTTAAAGCTGCGTATTTCATTTATGAAATATATCAGCTGAACGGGAAAATCGCTTTCCTGAAAAGGAAACCTTTAGGAGGATGTTTACAACATCCTGTCGGTTTTGTCGTACATAAACTAGCAAACAAGGTTTGCGGGTTATACGATCCATGTTTGGATTGAAGCAAGCATTAGGTTCTTGGAATTGTCGTTTTGATGTGATCATAAAGGTTTATGATTTAATTCAAATGAAATGATTCTTGTGTATATAAGAGGGTTAGTGGGAGCGCACTGACAGTAAATGTCCTATAAAATAATGATAATAAATGTCATTTCTTGGAAATGATTTTCCCATAAACAAAATCGGTGAAAGCTTGGCTTTCGATAAAACTCTCTGAGAACTCGTACATTGAAAAATATACGCGACTTGGTGTCTCATACACTTTGAGCATATGGATTCACAAACAGGGCAACCCAAGTGATAGTCACTGGATTGATGTTAAGAACATCTGTTAGTATCTTAGAGAACTAAGGATGCTGTCTTAATCTGTGGAGAAGGAGAACTTGAAGTAACTGGGATCACTGCTGCAAGTTTCCTAAACCGATAAAACGACTATAAGTCGCAAACGGTACTAAAAAGTTTGAATAACGGAACAGTGAGCTGGAAATCTTCCAAGCAAGACACTGTTACCGTATAAACAATAAATGCGGGTTAATTGCTGCAGCTGAGGTGGAAATAGAAGCCATTTGGGTCAATACAAATCTAATTAGATTAGATATAATTTGGTTGCAGCTGAGCTATGCGTCAGCACAGGCTAAATAATTAATGGTCTCATCAACGATCCAGATACATACTTCGATATTCATCTGATTCGTTCGGATCATACATCGTGGCAATGTGATCATCGAATAAATCACATCAGATGATAATCATGCAAATCCGCTGATGAAAGCCTTTTCTCAGCAGTTTGAGCCAGCCGTACATAGTTCGGGTGTCAAGCACTCGAGTGACTGGCTATAGGCCAAGTGGGAGATTGTTGGACAATTATGACCCATATCGTCACTATTTGTACAGATCATGGTGTTTTTGCACAAATTAACTATGTGACAAAGGAGATTGCACTCTTATCATTTGTGATTAGATCACCTAGATATATAAATGATAGGAGGTCCCTATGATTTGTTCCTGGACGGAGAATGATAGGAGACAGTATCAGTCCACGAAGGATAAATCATTAAATATCCCTAGTCAGAGTATTATCGAGATTGGACATCGATAAATACGTAAAAGACTAGTATTGCACTTGTGCGCGTTGTGAGGGCACAACGACATAGTTCTCATATATTTGGGTATATGATACTCATGCAAGTGTAATATGAGGTTATGTTTTACCGATGGTACGGGAAACAGCTTGCTCTGGATAGACCCCCTCGGAATTCCATTGGTAGTATGACTATGTGTCTATGGAAGTCCGAAATCAAGGTATGTGTATTTGGTCTTAACCTGAGACTTGCACCGCTAATACTTGCGACAATCAATATACTTTGGTTGCGGTCGTCCAGGACTTTAACAGGTTCTGTGTACGCCAATGCTGGGTATATTGAGAATCGTAGTGTGTCGGGTGTGATGTCAAGACAGAAGTATCACTCCAGTCATAGTGGAGATGATGGTCACGTAGGATACATGACTGGTTCTCTTAAATGCTGCAGCTATCGGGATAAAATGACAAGGTCAGGTTTATCTGATTATAAAGACTAGTTACCAGACATCCGACATGTGCTTCGTACGGGGCAGACATAATTCCAGCCCCAGGCCTAGCACGTGATCATCCGATACTGGATCGACATACACAATACCACATATACTACGCCTGATATAGATCGCATATTCCTGTAAGCATGTTTCTGGAGAATTGGGTAGGCATGACGCTTTGCTAGAAGCCAACCTTGACTTGTAAATCGGTAAAACGTAGTGCAAGGTACTTACGTGTTCGGATAGTCCGACGATCGAATTTACTGCCAACATATCCGGGGATCTCATGGGTCACTTCCCAAAGATTCACCGATGACGTATGACTCGCACTTTTAATTAATCTGAGGTTAATTAGATGATAGAGAAAATTAATCTGGGATTAATTGCGGAGATATTTTATCTGGGATAAAATATCGATTAAAGAGAGATAACGATTAATTTGGAATTAATCGATGAATTAATATATTCGATATATTATATGAAATTGGATTTCGACGCGGAATTAAAATTAGATTTTAATTCGGGCGAGCGAGTTAATTTAGAATTAATTCGTTAGTGACGTGAATAGTGATTTCGCTAGGCGTAATCATTTAATTACGTCGCAACGGAAAATACATTAATTTGGAATTAGCGAACCCGAGCCTGAGATTGTTTGCGAGCGCATTCGCATTTCGAATTCGAGTGCGGCACGCAAGTCAAATCAAGCGTCAAATCATTAGTCACATGAAGCGTCAAATCAAATGTCACTTTGAGTGATATGACAAGTTGTCACTTGATTGAGTGATGCGAGTGATGGAAGTGGTTGGAAAGTTAAAAGGCTTGTACCTTTGACTTTTTGCAAATTGAAAAATGGTAAATGGTTAATTAATTTTGGAAATTATAAAACCTATTACATTTTTTCATTTTCCCTCCCTTGGCAAACGGTTTTTTGGAAGCCAAAAACCACTCTCCCTCTTCTCTTTCTTCTCTCTAAAACGCCCAAGGGGCTGCTTCTTTCTTTTTTTTTCTGGTTCACTGCCGAGGAAATGGAGGAGAAGCAAATGATTTTGTGGCAAAAATCAAGGTGCTAGCACACATAGAGTTATCCTAAGGTGATAGGGAAGTCATTTCGTGAGCTTGGAATCCATTTTGTAAGCTTGGAGCTTGAAGATTTCTTGGAGGACAAAGCCGAAAATGGAGCCCAAACCAGTGAGGAAAACCGAGAGCGTCCAAGGAGGTTCAAAGAGAATTTTCTTCGTAGCATCCAATCCGTTCGATGTGAGTATGATTCCGCCATTCTCCTTGTTGTATTCACTTGTTTCATGCTTGATAAATGATCTTGGGAACCTTAGAGGAAACCAACAACTATTTGGGGGGATTGGGCTGCCACTGGTGTAGGGATTGAAGCGAAAAGTAAAAAATGCCCTTGGCCCAAATTTGGCCCATACATTTGTCCCATACTCTCTAAGTCAAGAAGTCCTCAACTTGGAGCGTATTTCAGTGCATGTCGTATGAAACAAGATGTATGAGTACCTGTCAAGAATGTATAGCTCTAAGCATAATTCTTCGTCGTTTAGGTTAATGGATGGTTCATACGCTAGAACAGAAGAGCTGTGCAATTTTTAATGTTCCTTCTGGTTAAGATGCAATCCATGCTCATGAACTAGACTTGACATAAACCATGGGGAATGTCCCTAGCCGATTGATCAAGGCGAAAGTCCAAGATATAGTTCATTCGACATGAATCATTTGGGTGTTAAGCAATCCAAATCTTCAACTTGACTCGACATGAGTCCAGTGGGGATGTCCCCGGTCGACTGAACCGGATGAAGGTTCAATAGTCAATTCATACGACATTGTCGTCTGTACTTAGGGAAGCCCAAGTCTTCAATTGACTCGACATGAGTCCATGGGGGATGTCCCCGGTCGACAGAACTAGATGAAGGTTCATGAGTCAATTCATACAACATTGTCGTCTGGACTGAGGGAAGTCCAAGTCTTCAATTGACTCGACATGAGTCCATGGGGGATGTCCCCGGTCGACTGAACCAGATGAAGGTTCATGAGTCAATTCATAAAACATTGTCATCTGGACTGAGGGAATTCCAAGTCTTCAATTGACTCGACATGAGTCCATGGGGGATTGTTGGGTCTCTAAGATCAATCCCAAGATCATTTAAGTATAAAACATGTGTGAATACTCAAAGAAATATAGCGAAAATTATACTCACTTTGATCGGTGGGATGGATGTGTTGAGAACAAATATTTTGCTTATTTGAAGTGCTCCAAGCTCCTCTTTGATGATTGTGTGTTGAGCTCCAAGCTTGGTGAATGAGATTCCAAACTCAAGGGATGTTTCCCTATCACCTTTGAATGACTCTTTTGTGTGCTAGCACTTGAGAATTTTTTGCAACAAAACTTCCCTTTGGTTCTTTGTAACTCACGGCAATGTGAGAGTAAAAGAGAGAGAGATATATTTCGGTGGTGAAGAGAAGGGAGAATGAATAATGTGTCTTGTAAATTGATTTTCAAAAACAAATTATGATATACCAAATCTCAAAGTTTTGTAAAACTCATTCACCTTTCAAACTTGTGTAAGAAACAAGTCACCAACCACTACCAAATTCTATCAACTTAAAGTTATATAAAGTTGACTAGGTGATGTGACTTGTGGGCCCCACTTTGATTCAAAATCCGAGTGGGCCCGCAAACACGTTCCGGGCTCGTGTTCGTTAATTCCGAATTAACGAATTTTCCATTGCGACTTAATTAAATCATATTTAATTAAATAATTATGCCTAGCAAAATTACTATTAAAGTCGCTCGTGAATTAATTCTAAATTAATTCGTTCGCCCCAATTAAAATCCAATTTTAATTCTGTTATGAAATCTAATTTCATATAATATATCGAATATAAATTATTTTATGTTCTGCTTTCTCAGGAATTAATAATATTAAACATTTAAAACCAGCCATATAGGCGGTAATCCATTTAGTCCAATTACACCAGCCATATAGGCGGTAATTATCTGTCACATAAAGACCAGCCATATAGTCGGTAAAGTAATTTATATTTATACCGACCATATAGGCGGTAATAAAATCTAACATAAATTAATCCGGTTAAATTATAATTTATAAATTATAGTTAAGTGAGATTTACCTAGATAATTATATTAAAGGTTTCACATTTTACCCCAGCGGAAATTTAACTACAAAACATAAAGTAAATAAATAAAAAGCTGTAATAAAAAGTAAAAATAAAAATACATAATTTTATTATTACAAAACTAGATGCTTCTTATGAAATCAGGGAAAAAATCCCAAGGAAAGCACACCAAATGAAGTGAAGAAGGCCTGAATTTATAGGCATTTTCTAGAACCAGCGTCGTGACGCCAAAGGTCCCAGCGTAGCGACACTGGCACGCATTTTCGGTCAACACGGGTTGACCACGCGGGTTCTGTCGGCACAATCAGGAGATGACACTTGTCACGCGGCAGAGCGGCGCAATCAGACGACGACACGTGGCGCACGGTGAATGGCTGGATTTTTGGTCAAATGAGAAGTTGACACGTGGCACGCCCTTGGTTTGGTCCAATGAGATTTCGACACGTGGCAGCCGGCGCATTTTAGTAGATCTTCTGTGATGATGACACGTGGCACGACGCACGTTAGCTAGGTCGGCGCACGTTAGCAAGTCCAATTTCTCAGATTCTGACACGTGTCCCTCGGCGCACGTTAGCATGGCCGGCGCACTTTAGGCGTCGCGATGTTGGAAAATTACCGAATTGCCCTTTTGTCATTTTTTTCTCTATTTTGGCCCCAAATTGCTTCCAATGCTTTCCCAACTTTATTCATCTGCAAAATAACACAAAACACATCAAAATGTTCACAAAACCCAAGAAACTATGCAAAATATTAGGTTAAATGAGTGGGAAATAGTGATATAATTACCACTCATCAAACGCCTTCTTGTAGATATTTGACGAGTGTAGTTATCCATGAGTCGAATGAAGTAATTGAAGCGACCTTTTCTTCTTTCTAAATAGCTGGCCAATTCAAGTATACTATAGGAATAGATTGTGGTTTGTCTCCTTGCATTGTTGATCCAAGGGTGGCCAGTGCATCCGCTTGAGAATTCTCACTCATTGGGACTTGGGTTATTGTGAGTTCCTCAAATGTCGATTGAATATCTTTTACCTTCTGTAAATAGGATGCCAGCTGGGGATCTCGTGCGTTAAATGACCATTGGAATTGGTTGACAATCAGTTGTGAATCAGACTTTACTTCAATCTTTTTAGCCCCAAGTTCATTGGCCAAGGTCAGTCCTTCTATCAATGCCTCATATTCTACCTCATTGTTGGTGACTTTGAAACCACACTTGATTGCTTGATGTAATATATCTCCTTCTGGAGTAATGATCACTATTCCCAGACCACAACCCTTCTTATTACTGGACCCATCGACTGCAAGCTTCCAGGGAGCTGTCGAATGGATAAAATGGACTTCAGGTTCAGTTGCAACTAGCAGGCTGGGAATGAAATCAGCTATAAAATCCGCTAAGGCTTGAGACTTGATGGCAGTCCTTGGCAGGTAAGTGATGTCATGTTCCCCAAGTTCCACTACCCATTTTGTCAGCCTCCCGGAAAACTTCGGCTTATGGAGTATGCTTCTCATAGGATACGATGTATAAACCGTGATTGGGTGTCCTTGAAAATAAGGTCAAAGTTTCCTTGCGGCTATTATCAGAGCCAACACCAATTTCTCCATTATGAGGTAGTGTGACTCCGCACCCTGTAGTGCTTTACTCACATAGTAGACTGGGAGTTGTGTCCCCTCCTCTTCTCTGATCATGACTGCACTGACAGCTTGTTCTGAAACTCCTAGGTATAGAAAAAGACTTTCATTGTCGAGTGGTTTCAACAGGAGATGTGATGAGGTCAGATACCGTTTGAGTTCTTCCAAATTCCATCACAGGCTGGGGTCCATTCGAAATTCTTTGCTTTCTTTAAGGCTGAGAAGAACAAAAAGCTTTTGTCTGTAGACTTGGAGATGAACCTATTAAGTGCAGCAATCCTGCCTGCTAGTCGCATGACGTCTTTTGGGCTGGATGGTGAAGGGATATCAAGATGGATTTGATATGATTTGGATTCGCTTCTATTCCGCGTTGAGTGACAACGTATCCTAAGAATTTCCCCGAGGCGACTCCGAATTCGCACTTAGTGGGGTTCGACTTCATCCCATACTTGGCCATTATGTTAAAATCTTCTTCCAGATGCCCTATATGTTGCTCGGATTTCGAAGATTTTACCAGCATGTCGTCTATGTACACCTCCATATTTTTTCAAATTTGATTTGAGAACATTTTGTTGACCAGACGTTGATATGTGGCTCCAGCATTTTTGAGGCCGAATGGCATAACCTTGTAACAATATATACCTCGGTTGGTGACAGAGGTAATCTTATCTTGGTCGTCTGGATGCGTGAGGATTTGATTGTAGCCAGAATACGCATCCATGAAATTTAATAACTCATGCCCAGCTATAGCATCAACCATTGAATCAATGTGTGGTAGAAGGAATGAGTCCTTTGAATAAGTTTTGTTTAAATTCGTGAAGTCGATGCAGACTCGCCACTTCCTATTTTTCTTTTGAACTACCACCACGTTGGTGAGCCACTCTAGAAATTAAACTTTCCTAATAGCATCATTCTGCAACAATTTTTGAATTTCTTCATCGATGATTCAATTTCTTTATGGAGTGAACTTTCTTCTCTTCTGTCTGACAGGAGGGTAGTCTGGATCCACATGGAGTTCAAGAGTAATCAGCTCGGGTTCGATCCCTGTCATGTATTTGTGAGACCATGCGAAGTTGTCGTGTCGCTTCTTCAAGAAGTCAATCAATTTGGCTCGTAGTTTGGGATCCAGGTTAGCTCCAATCTGTGCCTTATGATCTGTATGTTGAGGGTGAATTTGGATCTCTTCAAGTTCTTCAAGATTTGGTAGTGCCGTCTCCACATTACGAGATCCACTCTGTAATTGCTATGCATACTGGGTTTTTGTCTTCAAGGTTGTTTGGTAGCAGCTTCTGGAAGCGGCTCTGTCTCATTTTATCTCTTGAATCCCCCATTTTGTAGGGAACTTTAGAACTTGTTGATAAGTGGATGATACTGCCCTCATTTCATGGATCCAAGGCCTACCCATAATAAGATTGTAGGCTGAGGGACAATCTAAGATCAATAATGTGGTCATCTTGTTGACTCCTGTGGCGTAGACTGAGATAGATATTTCTCCCATGGTGAATTTTTATTCTCCACTAAATCCAATCAACACCATCGTCCGTCTGTTTATCTTCCCCAGCTCAGCTTCAATGTCTGCAAGGGCTGTGGTAAAAATGATATTGGCTGAAGATCCTGTGTCGACTAACACTCGTTTGATCATAAAATTCACCACTTGCAAGGAGATCACCAAAGCATCATGGTGTGGATTCATATTATCGAAGTCACTGTCGTCCGGAAATTCCATAGTCAGGTTGGTAAACATCCTCTCAACATACATTGTAAAATGAGGAGGGCTGATCGCAACAGCTCTTGAATGTCGTTTGGCTGTTGAATATGATACACCATTAATTTTTGATCCTCCTGAAATAAAATTATATGTGTTGGTAATTGGTGGAGGTGGAACTGGGGCCTCTCCTTGACCATCATTTTCATCTCTTCGAGCTAATGTAGCTTTTCCTTACTCCGTGAGTAAGTCTCTCGGAAATCCATTGTTCAACAGCTCCAGGACTTCCAATCTTAATGCCACACATTCTGCCGTAGTATGGCCGTAATCTCCATAGAACTCACACCACTTTCTGATGTCTTTCTTTTTGGAGCTTTCCATGGAGCGTGGGGGCCATTTTACCTCATTTCCCATCTTTTTAAGGACCAAAACCAATTCTCACGGGGAAATAGTAAAGTTGTAGTCTGGGAGCCTCGGTCTGCTTGCTGGCGTTATCTCTTGGGTTTTGTAAGGTCGAGGTCGCCTATCGAAATATTTGTGGAAAGGTCTACACACTCTTCTTTGTTGGATCTTTTTTTCTAAAGGATGATGAGGGATTATGTTGTGTTGTTTGGGAACACTATCCATTTCTGAAAGCTTCTACTGCTGTAGGTTGATGGAGATCTGGAATACTTATCCTCTCTTTGTTGAAGCGGGCCACGTAACTCCGCAATGATTCTCCTTTCCTTTGTTGGATGGCGTTGATATCATCAGTGGTATTCTCAAGCTTACAAGAACTTACAAAATGTTGCACAAACTTGTCTGCTAGTTGTTGGTATGACTCAATGGATCTGTATGGTAGGTTGATGAACCAGGTGAGGGCTGGGCCTGCCAATGTTTCTCCAAATCCTCTGCACATTCCAGCTTCCCATTGGTTTGGTGCCAAGCCAGTTGACATCATCTTATATTTGTAGTGTATAACATGGTCGTCTGGGTCTGTGGATCCATCATATAGCTTCATATCCGGCGGGCTAAACTTTCATAAATTTCATAAGCAGAGATGTGATGGCCTCCAAGAACGGAGTGTCTGAAATTGTTCCTGCTCTGCTCTTTCTAATTGATAGTCTCACTTCTGGTAGTCTGGACATAACTGCTTCTTTGAACTCCATTATTTCCTTTCTTATAGTGGATGCAACTTGATGTGTTTGGTCGACTGAAGAAATTGGCTGATTTCTTGGGTCGTGGTAACTTGGTGGGTTTTCATCTGCCACTTCGTTAAATGCGGGTGGGATCGCTGGATTGCCAGGTTGATCCGGAGTGTCGCGATGTTAGGAGGCTGAAGAGATTTTCTCCAACTGCTTCTGTAGGTTTGCGTTGGAGTTTCGCATGGTCAGGTTCTCCTCTTCTAAAGTTCGTAACCGTTCTTGGAGCATGGCTAATTGTGTTGCCACAGGGTCTGGTGTCTGTTCATTGCTAGAAGCCATAAGTAATTGTGTTTTTTAGTGACCGTAGTCTGAGTGATATTTGCCTGCTATGAATCGCTAAGGCCCCACGGTGGGTGCCAAATTATGGATGCTGGTTTTCGCCCGAGGTCCATAATCGAGAATCTAAAGTATGAGGGCGCTAGCGAACCTGCAAAACAAATGTAGAATGAGCTGGAGTACTGCCCACCGGTGTGGTGGAAGCCGTAGGCTCTCCGACGCTCAAGTCAGTGGCGAAGACGAGCTATAAATATGAAAGTGCAAGGCTTGATGTAACATTGACTTTAGTTGATTACCGTGAAGGCGGTATCTAGTGTTTAGAGGGTAAGAAGTTTTAAGAGTTTCAAGTGTGAGAGCCCAAAAATACCTGCCTTGAATAGTGAATCATCTCTCTCTTTTATATACTCATTCGAGATCAGCTTTAATTCCTCCATTAATTGCTTGTCAGTTGGGTGTCTGAAACGACTAACTATGTGGGGGAGTTACAAGCTTTGATTTTAGGCGTTTTGGATTTGGTAACTGATCAGTCAAAGGTTTGCTTGGTAGGCCTCTCTTTGTGCGTAGGCCTGAGAAGGTAATTGGGTCATTGGCCCAAGTCTATTCTGGGTACTGTTTGGAGGGATTGGGCTGCCACTGTGTAGGGCCTGAAGCGAAAAGTCAAAAATGCCCTTGGCCCAAATTTTGCCCATATAGTTATTATCTGGAGAATAACATCGATACCCTTTTTGAAGTCGGGAATATCCTAAGAAGATTCATTTAGTAGACTTAGCAGAAAGTTTATCTTGTCCCGAGGTTAGATTATGGACAAAACACACACAACCAAATATGCGAAGTGGGACGTAATAGAGAGGTTGTTTGGGAAATAAGATAGAGTGGAGAATTTGGTCTTGTAAAACAGAAGAACGCATGTGATTTATGAGATAGCAAGCAGTAAGAATTGCATCCCCCTAGAAACGAAATGGTATATGGTTATGGATTAATAACGTACGAGCCGTCTCAATGAGACGTCTATTTTTAAGTTCAGCGAGACTATTTTGTTGGGGTGTATAGGCACATAATGACTCATGGAGAATACCTAGAGAGGATATAAAAAATGCTAAAATGAGCAGAAAAATACTCCCAAGCATTATCACTTCAAAATACACGAATAGGAACACCAAATTGAGTTTCGATTTCAGCACAAAATTTTTCAAAAATATGAAATAACTCAGCACGATCTTTCATTAAAAACAGCCAAGTATTTCGAGAGTAATCATCAATAAATGTCACAAAATACCGAAATCCCATAACAGAGTTGACACGACACGGACCCCAAACATCGGAATAAACTAATGCAAAAGGGGACGCAACTCGATTATTGATTTGCTTGGGAAATTGTACAAGAGTATGTTTCCCAAGTTGACATGACTCACATGAAAGTGAAGATAATGAAAAAAGTTGTGGAACTAGCTTCTGGAGCTTAAAGAGACTGGGGTAACCCAAACGGTTGTGGAGAACATCAGCAGAATCAGTGGAGGTGCAAGCGACCGCAGGTAATGACTGCGTAAGATGATAAAGGCCTTGTGACTCACGTCCTGTACCAATTATCTGTTCCCGTACCCTGGTCTTTTACAAAAACAGAATGATTAAGAAATGTGACAGAACAATTCAGATCATTGGTGAGTTTACTAACAGAAATAAGATTGAAAAGACAACCCGGTACATAAAGCACAAATTTCAGAGGTAATAAAGGAACATGAGAGGCTTGTCCAATGCCTTTAGCGATAATTTTAGAACCGTTGGAAAGGGTAACCATATGAAGAGACTGAGAACTAGTTATAGAAGACAAAAGTTTTAGATTACCAGAAATGTGATTAGAGGGGCCAGAGACCAGGACCCATGGGCCCAATGGTGAGCACTGAGTGATGTAGGCAACATAATTACCAGTATGAGCAACAGAAGTAGAGAACGATGACTGAGAGGCCTGATACTGAAGGAAAGCTATATATTTGGATTTAGACAGAGTAACAGTCTTGCTCGAGTCGGCCATGGCAGTGAAAACAGTGGAGGACGGCTTGGAAGACGGGGAGATCGGCACCGTCTGAGTTCAGTGACATCGCCGGAACAGTGAATAGTGACACATGAACAGTGTGAGTGAAGAGTGATGTGTGAACAGTGATGCGTGAACAGTGACGCGTGAACAGTGTGCGTGAACAGTAACACCAGAACAGTGCGTGTGAACAGTAACACTGGAACAGTGACGTCGGGGAAAAAATATGAAAAGAAATCGTAGGATCAACCTACTGATTCCATGAAGAAATGGAGGAAACCCTCTTTTTATTTTCTTGTTTTAAACAATACAAGAATAGGCTTTATATAGCATTCAGTCTTCTCTATAAAAGGAAAATAAATCTACAATAATTACATACAATCAATTACCACATCCCTAGCAATCTTAAAGATACTTTCTTATTTCTAACAAACATGAAAGTTGTTCGTCTCGGAAAAACGAGTCTAATGGTTCAAGAATCATCTCAAACGGAGTTCGTTTGTTATCTTTATAGCTGAAACAAGAAATTCTTACGTGTATAACGATAAAATCAGAAATCGCGTAACCGGTTCTCAATCACTTTTTCCAACACGACGAAACTTCACTTAAAAATATTCCAACTTATCTTCCAACGCATAAAGTCTTATTTCTGAATGTCATCCAATTCCAAATTCTAAACTTAAATTCGAAAAACTTCCAAAACTATTCTAAAAAAATTGGGATATTACAAAATGGATCTACAGTTTCGAGCTCCAATAATCCCGAAATATTAATTAAACTCTTTAATTCAATATTCTGAATTATTAACTTTAGATTATTTCACTAAAAACCCAAAGATGCACTCTCGTTGTCGTAGATATGATATAAAAGCCGAGCTACGTCGGTGTCCATCGATATAGTCATTACATACTTATTGACCCTTCACGAGTATCTCATAATTATAACCTGGCCAAAATGTCTGTTATACCCCTCTAATTATTTTTACCTTAAGTACCATTGATTCTTTAATGAACGATTTATTCATAACTATTATGAATAATATTCTTTCTATTCGTAATAGAAAGACTTGAGCGCTCTAATCGTTTAAGTACAGAATCAATCATTGGGGAAGATACTCTTATACTTCTCGCAATGAGTGAATTCCATATCTATGTAAAACGTCCATAACTTCACACCAAACCATGTCCCCAAAGTATGAGATTTCTATACCAATTCACCATTGTAAATCAAAGGACATGGACACCCCTAAGTAAGTCAACAAACAACATATAGGAAACCGAGACATCATGACTAAACTGAACACCCCTAAGTAAGTCAGCACTTTCTGCAATACACGTCATACCCGAGAAAGCCTCTGCACAAAGAATGAACAAATAGGGAGAAAATGAACACCCTTGCCGCAAACCTCGTGCAGCACAAAGCCTCCCTCTGGTTTCACCGAGATGAATGCCATGATAAGCCATATCCACCTCTCAACAAACACAACCGACGCATTACCCTCTCAAGAAAAAAACCCCACTCAATCCGATCATAGGCTTTATTGACATCTAGCTTCAAAGCCACAAGACCATGCTTTTTTGACTTACAGGACCACAACTTATGTAAGTACTCATAGCCAACAATCACATTATCGATGATTAACCTATCCAGAACAAGAACCCCCTGATTCGTAGACACCACCAATCCAATCATCAATTTCAGTCAATTTGCCAAAACCTTGTAATAATCCTGTAAACCACGTTGCACAAGCTAATAGATCTATAATCCGAGATTCTTGTGGGTTTTGGACTTTTGGGATCTGTAAAGATTCGTCCCTAAATCGTTCGTCAAACAAATCAATCGGCAATCAAGAACACAAAGATTTTACCGTGGTTCGCCAGAAAAATTCCCGATTACATCCACGTTGAACTCCGGAACAAGGATCTCGCTACACTAATCAAGTTCAAGATTACACAAGAATCTTGAATCCGTTTGCAAACAATAATTTCCTCAATCTCTCAATAAACCCTAATCTCTAAAAGTGTCAATCTCTCAAATTCCCAATTGAAGATTACACTAACTTGGACTAGGAGCAAGGCTTAACACTTAGCCAAATAGAAGGAGAAAAAGTGTAAACAATTAAAATGAAAACCTTTTTTTAATTCTCAACCTAAGCACCCTTTATATATGATGAGCAAAATGATGTAATTGGGACAACGGCAAGGATTGCGCCACGTGTCCCTTATCCAACGGATGGCAAGGGCTTCACATTTTACAATCTCCACCTTGAAGCCAAAAACATCCATCACTCCCAATCATACACAAAGACACATTAAGGCCAAGATAGCACAGCAAACTCACCTACTTCCATCATAGTTCATGTCGGCTGCAAGGTCAGCCAACCCTCACATGCAACAGCTTCATGCAGTGGGTGAGTTTGGTTGCAGTCACTATTTTTGTCCCCATGTCAGATGGGTTGTCTTTAGTTGGAACCTTCTTAATCTCAATCTTACCACTTGAGATAATTTCCCGCACAAAATGATACTTCACATCCACATGCTTGGTTCTCTCATGATGTACTGGATTCTTGCTCAAATGTATTGCACTCTGACTGTCAGAATACACAACTGTCTTACCCTGCAGCTGTTGTATTTCGGTTAAGATACCCTGAAGCCAAATGGCTTCCTTGAACACATCAGTTATGGCTATATATTCCGCTTCGGTAGTTGAGAGTGTAACCAACGGTTGCAGGCTTGACTTCCAGCTGATGCAATTTCCACCAAGTGTGAAATAGTAAGCTGTAGTTGACTTTCTCGAGTCTCTGTCACCTGCAAAATCAGAATCAACATACCCTACCAAATCTAAAGCATTAGATTTGTTAAAGCATAAGCCATAATCAACAATAGTATTAAGGTATCTTAACAACCATTGCAAAGCACTCCAGTGTGCTCCACCTGGATTAGACATAAACCTACTCAATAAAGATACATCATATGACAAGTCAGGTCTAGTACTAATCATGGCATACATCACAGAACCTATAGCATTTGCATAAGGTACATTTTCCATTTTAATCACCTCAGACTTATTCGCAGGACTTTGTGACTTAGACAAAATAAAATGACTCGCAAGAGGTTGACTAACCGGCTTACAGCCACTTACTCCAAACCTAGATACTACCTTTTGCAAATATGTGGACTGATGTATTTTAAGACAAGTTAGGTTTTTCCTAAGAGAAGACATCTCCTCTTCCATGGCCGCTTCCCATTCAAGTTTATGGGTAGACTTTAATGCCTCTCCTAAGCTAGCAGACTCAATCCCATTAATTTCGTGACTTGATATTAATGCACAGAAATACAAATCATTGGTTGAGTAATCATACCTGGTAGGAGGCCTTACATGCCTCCTACTTCTGTCTCTTGCTAGCTGGTAGTTGGCCAATGTGTCTTGTGGTGTTTCATCATGCTGCTCAGTTTGATCCAGTTGATCTACTGTGTCCTCTTCACTTTGTTCTTGTATATCTGCTACTTCAATTCTGTTTTCCTCCTGGTTATTCGCCTGGGCTGGGTGTCCTCAGATGTCTCCGTGCCTGACATGTCACCAACTTGCTCAGCGGTCCTTGATGTCCCTGGCTCCACCTGCATCTGAGCTCCACCTGCAAGATCAAAATCTGCTAGATCCTTTTCTAAGGCACCTGCATTATTGTTAGTAGATTTACAAGGAAAACAATGTTCATTGAATATAACATCCCGAATAACTATGATTTTGACTCCAGGTGATTCCCTTTCCCATAACATATACCCTTTTGTCCCTTCTTGATATCCTAGGAAAACACACTTGATTGACCTCGGTTCATGTTTACCTATGGACTGGTGAGCATAGGCTTCACAGCCAAACACTCTAAGGTGGGCTAGCTTCTGAGCCCTACCAGACCAGATTTCTTCTGGTGTCTTAAACTGAACGGAACTATTTGGGCTCAGGTTAACTAAATGAGTAGCAGTATTGAGGGCCTCACCCCAAAAAGGCCTCGGAAGTTCGGAAGAAAATAAAAGACATCTGATCTTTTCTAATAGGGTTCTATTCATTCTTTCTGCAACTCCATTATGTTTGAGGGGTGTGTCTCACAGTCCTATGTCTCAGGATACCCTCAATAGTACAGTATTGATCAAACTCAGTATTACAAAATTCTAAGCCATTATCAGTTCTTAAGACTTTCACTTTGTTACTAGTTTGATTTTCTACTAACACTTTCCATTCTTTAAATTTTGTCAAAGTTTCATCCTTTGATTTTAGTAAGAATGTCCATACCTTCCTATTGTAGTCATCAACAATAGAGAGAAAGTATTTCTTACCCCCATGAGTCTGGACCTTTGCTGGTCCCCATAAATCACAATGTAGATACTCCAGACTCGCCTTTGACAAGTGAATTCCAGTTGGGAAGCTATGTCTGTGCTGTTTGCCCAACACACAGATCTCACAAAACTCAAGTGGCTTCAACTGGTCCTTTCCAAATTGTCCCTGCTTGCTGAGTACCTGCATTCCTTTCTGGCCTATATGGCCAAGTCTCAAGTGCCATATATTAGTCATATCAACATTAGAAGTTAAAGCAGAAATGGGTTTTTTCCGAGAATACATGTTGGCCATTTAGAACATACAAACCATTCTTTTTATACCAGTTAGGATTAGTTTATTACCCTTAGATATGTGCATGTTTCCTTTGTGTGCTTTATATGTGAAACCTAATTCATCTAGTGTTCCTAGTGATATCAGGTTTAGGTTTCGTTTCAGGTCAGGTACATATCTAACGTCAGTAAGTATCCTAACTTTACTATCATGAAGTTTTAGTGTTATGTCCCCAACTCCCTGTATCCTACAAGTATTGTCATTACCCATATACACAGTGCCTTGGTCATAATTTCTAAAGTTGACAAACCAGTCCCTATACGGACTCATGTGAAAGGAACACCCAGAGTCCAGAATCCATTCTCTACTAATGTGATCACTAGACACAGTCAATGCCTCAGATAGGCATTTCGGCAGCCACAGTAACACTGCCTTCATTTTCCTGTTCCCTAATGAACTTATAGCAATTCCTTTTAAGGTGTCTCATCTTTCCACAATGATAGCACTTCTTGTCACTATTCTTATTCTTATCCTGTTTATTCTTTTTCTTCCCTTTAGATTCTTGGTTATTAGTCTGATGATTATTCGGACCATTATATTTTCTTTCATTTTTTCCTTTCATGAATAAGTTTGCTCCACCTCTCCTACTGGTTCTAAGTTCTAGCTCTCTAGCCCTTATACCAGATATCACCAAGTCTAGCCTAGGTACAACTCATGTGTACTGTAGAGAGTTCTTAACGACACTATATTCTTCAGGCAGTGCATTTAAAAGAATCATAGCTTCGCTAGAGTCTCCTAGGGCTTGGTCCGTTCCTTTAAGGATTTGAGTCATTTTCGTGAATTCATCCAATTATCATCTATAGACTTATTTGTGTCCATCTTGTAATTAAACAAATTTCATTTTAAGAACACTAAATTTGGAGCAAAAATAACAGAATAAAGAGATTCGAGTTTACCCCAGAGTTGAATGGCCGTGTCTATTCCATCAACCTTTCGGATGACTGAGTCTCCCAAGTGGAGGAAGATCAAGTTGGAAGCCTCTTCCAGGATTTCGTCCTTCGCTTTCTTTTCCATCTTTGGCCATTTTTCTGGATCGGGTTCCAACGCCAAAGCCACCTTGTGGTGAGAGAGCAATACTCTCATTTTCTTCTTCAAAGTGGTGAAATCCCATTTTCCATCAAATATTCCAATGTCGAGTCTCATAGTTGACATTTTTTATTTCCTTTGACCCAGACACTTAATCGACAACTCAGAGACTTGCTCACCCAAACACCAATCGGCTATACGCACCCAAACTGCCTAAGCACAGTCGGCAATACACAACCAATCTGCCCAAACACAATTCAGCAGTTCACTGCCTCCCCGATTACTTACTCAAACAAGACAGAAGATTCAACACACACAGGCCACAATTTCTCAGATTTCAACCCTAAAGCCGAGTAAACCAGAGAGCACACACCCTGCCTTAAACTAATTAATCAAAAAAGACAACAAACAAAAAACAGATTCGGCAACTCAGAATACCCTATCCTGAACTCAATCTTGATTTCAGTCTTCGAAACCCTAGTCTGCAAACCTGGATTTGGGTTGCTTCGAAACCCTAATCAACAACCAGAGGCTTCATTCGCACACAGGGAACTCCCGCCTTCACATACTATTCGGCAGTTCAGGGGAATTTCTTGTTGGTTTCACTCAAGATCTTTCACCCAATAGATGAGACGGCAACCTAGTCACTCGATCTTGATTTGGTTTTGATCTGCAGATATTGAACGGCCAAGGACAGGATCGGCTGTTTTTTGCTTTGCTCCAATCTCTCTGAGTTCTTGATTTCGGTTGATCCTTGTTTTTTCTATTGCTTTCGTCGATAGCTCTGTTCTTCAATTTGATGAGTTTTGTTGCCCTGCGTCGATCTTTCGCCGTCGTCTTCAAAAGTTTTCGTCGATGGCTCCTCTGTGTTCTTTCTTATGAATCTTGATCGGTTGTGGCTAATTTTGTTTCTTGCTTTCTGATTCTTGATCGGTGTTCTGTGCGTTTTGATCGGCTTTGATCTTTTATGCTTGATTCTTCGTTTTCAGTTTTGTGTCTGTGTTCTTCGATTAAGCAGATTTTAGGGATTTCCTTTTGCCGCCGAATTGAAGGGTCTGGTTCTTGGGCCTTAATCTTGATCGGTCCAAGCAGTCTTTCAATCGGCCCACTGGACCTTGTCCAATAGCTCTGATACCACTGTAAAGATTCGTCCCTAAATCGTTCGTCAAACAAATCAATCGGCAATCAAGAACACAAAGATTTTACCGTGGTTCGCCGGAAAAATTCCCGACTATCCACGTTGAACTCCGGAACAAGGAGCTCGCTACACTAATCAAGTTCAAGATTACACAAGAATCTTGAATCCGTTTACAAACAATAATTTCCCCAATCTCTCAATAAACCCTAATCTCTAAAAGTGTCAATCTCTCAAATTCCCAATTGAAGATTACACTAACTTGGACTAGGAGCAAGGCTTAACACTTAGCCAAATAGAAGGAGAAAAAGTGTAAACAATTAAAATGAAAACCTTTTTTTAATTCTCAACCTAAGCACCCTTTATATATGATGAGCAAAATGATGTAATTGGGACAACGGCAAGGATTGCGCCACGTGTCCCTTATCCAACGGATGGCAAGGGCTTCACATTTTACAGGATCAGAACCACCAAATTATGATTCAAATTCGAAATATTTGCATCACCGTCAAGAAACTCAGACAAGTACTGATTACCTGACCTTTCACAAGTCACAACCTCCGACTGATCCTGGAAGAAAGCTAGGGGAAGCCCATCAGGCCCTGGCACCATTGGTGGGTGCATTCGCCACACCGCATGCTTAACTTCCTCTCCAGTAAAAACCATCACCAACTTCTCAATCATATCCCTATCAACTGAAGTAGATATGGACGACAAGGCTGTTGAAAAAGCGGCTGAATCTGGCCTTGTGGATGAGAAAAAATCCTTATAGAATGACATTTATATGGAGTTTATATACATAAATAGTAGTATTATTAGAATGGTACCCGTTTGTACGAGAAGATTTCGTATCTTATGCCAAAGAAAATATCAGTGAAACATTGTTGTCTTTATTTAACCACTAAAATTACTCTAAAAGACAAACAATATTACAACATTGCACTCTCAACCACCTCTTATCACACATGTAATCATAACATTTAATAGTGTTGTGAATTTCTCGAGGTCACTTAAGAACTTACAATACCCCTTAACAGTTGCTATTAGCAGCAAATTTAGAAGCAATGCATGCTTCCATAGCTTCAGCAACACTTAGAAAAACACACCCTTTTCCAATTCTGTCCAGAAATTTGGTTAACTTCAGCTTGTGAATTACTTGCCACCTTGGACTGGCCATTACTATCTGCAAAAACACACAAGCAGACATCTTTTACAATAATCAGCTGAAAATAACTGCTAATAATTCATTGTTTCTGCCACTGCCTTACTTCTATGTCATTTGATGCTAATTTCTTCTGCAGTTCCTCGAGTGCAAGAATTCCTGAAGTGTCGATATTCATCACATCTATGATAAGGAAAAAAAAAAACCAACGCAGACAGTCAATGAGTTGATTGAAACTGAAACCAACTTAGCTTGGTGGGTTTATAATCTTAAAAAGAAATTGAACTTACTAGACATGTCTATGATTACTGCTTGGATTGGTCTCTTTGTGGTTTCTTGAAGTTCATTCTCTTCTTCTGTCACCCACCTCATTATCCTGAAACAATCAAATTTATAATACAACATTCACGGATTGTTGTTAAAATAGAATTGCAGCGATTTATTGTTTCTCTATATTTTGTGTACAGAACTGGTTACCTTTCTCTAATGAAGTTGGCATTGGCAAAGCAAAATAAAGCAGAGTTGATTCTGATTGTCAATATGCCTGGAGTTTTAATGGCCATCGGGAACTGACTAATGTCACCAAATGTATCAGTTCTTGGTATCCTCCCTTGTAGTTCAATGCCAGGTCGAATGGAATTTAGCAATATCTTTGCAAATGAGATTGTTACCTGCAATTATCAACAAGTATGATCAAATATGTAAAATTAATTTTCTTATTTGAGTTATGTTATTACAAATCTACTGACAAATGCATCTAAAGTCAGACGGGACCTGCCTACTTGTATCTTCGAGTTTAAATATTAAACTTTTGAGTTAAATATTAGACACTAATAATTTCTACTTCCTCGTTCAAATATCATGACAGAAAGTGAAGAAGATAAGACATGATCGATGATAGGCCATAACCGAAAGTGTTGACTTCCTATACTGAAAATTTAAAAAAAAAAAAAAAAAAAAAAAAAAAGCATCCTTTGTCTGAATCAATTCTGAATTATGGAGCTCAATCATGCACTGGTTATGGAACCCACCAATCAAAAGATCACCTAACATAACTGTACACACATCCCACTTGCTTTTCAGTAAATTCTTATTATTATTATTATTTTTCCAGTTAAAGATTAGGTTCTGATTTTAGTTCAACTTGTTCTGCACTTGTACAGCTCATGAATTATATATATAATGCTTAATGAATTACCATAAAAAATTTGCAAAGAAATATTACCGCGGCAACAAGACCAATCTCCACTGATGCAAACAAGACTCCAAGAAAAGCACCAATGCAAGCAAGGAAGTCTAGTTTGTCGACCTTGTATATATTGATAGCTTCATGTATGTCGATTAGTCCAGGAAGAGCAGATAAAATGATTGAAGCAAGAATGGCAATAGGAGTATAGTAGAGGAGCCTAGTGAACAATATTAGTGACAATAGCACAGTAATGGCCATCACTATGTTTGATACCACTGTTTGACATCCCGCGCTGAAATTCACAGCAGTTCTTGAGAATGAACCTGCAGAACATGCCAAAAATATAAATTAGAATGCATTATCTTGGATAATTATGTTTCATTAGTTATTTTGATAAGTTGAAGTAAAAAAAGGAGCTCACCAGTTGCCACATAACATGAAGTTAAAGATCCTGCAAGGTTCGTGAAGCCCATGGCTACCATTTCTTTGTTCCCATCAAGATGGTAGCCTTTTATTGAAGCAAAAGATCGGCCAACAGCAATTGCTTCCTGAAAATAATGTTTTGATCATCACTAAGAGAGAGAGAGAGAGAGAGATAAATTATTTGAAATAAAATATAGAATAAATGAAAGATAATAGTAGGCACTTACAGTGAGAGCAACAATGGCAGAAATTAGTCCAATTTTGGCTGTTTGTCCAAGATGAGGGCCTTTGAACTGTAATTGGTGTACTGAACTTGGATTAAGGCCTCCTTTGATGTGTTCAACTATTTTAACTCCATGCTTATCAGCTTTTGTTAAGTACACAATCAAAGTGGATAATATAACTGATGCAAGAGGAGCAATAGCTGGCAACCAGAAGAACTTTTTGTTTCTTCTTCCCTGAGAATTAGACCGGTTTGTCAAGAACTAAAGACAAGATTTTAAAGCAAAGGTGACAAAAAATTCACTGCAAGACTTCAACTACTTACAATAAACCTGGCAATTAGGAGGAAGATAAGGAATGCACAACCGAGGACGAAATTCAGAGGATACCAGTACTGCCATGAATGAACATGTGAGAGACAAGATTGTTAAGTTGTGCAAGCAGCTGTTAGATATAAAGATAGTTGCCCAAATCTTATAGATCTTCTGGTGGAACTTACTGAATGGTGAATTGATGAGAAAACAGACTCCAAGACAGAGACCACATCAGTTTTGGTGGTGAAATGGCTGATGCCAAGTAGCCCCTTCAATTGCTGAAGACCTATTACAATGGCGGCACCTGCCATGAATCCTACAATGGCGGCGTGTGAAAGAAAATCAACCAGAAAGCCCAACCTGCAGCATATATCAGTAAGTGAACCACTTTCTTGGATGAAACAAACCATTAAAGAAGCTTCATTTTAAAAAAGAAAGAGCTACCTAAACAACCCAAACACAGATTGGAAAATTCCAGCAAAGAAGGTCACAGTAAAAACAAGCTTTCTGTAGGCAACAGGGTCAGCTGCAGGATCTTGTACATTCTGAATCATGGAAGATAGGAGCATTGAAACCACAGCAACCGGTCCAATAGCTATCTCTCTTGAACTCCCCATTAAAGCATAAATCAGAGGAGGGACAACACTTGTGTCTAAACCCAAAAACAAACCAATTCAAATTTTTATACATTTCAATTCAAAGGCTTATTAAGAAACTGACTAAGCTAAGCTACTTACATAGGCCATATTGAGGATCAAGTTTTGCTAAATTGGCATATCCAATACTCTGCAAAATATTTTTGAAACATGCAAGAGAAACATATCATTAAAGAGTGCAATTGCTAGGATATAATTCTTTGATTAAAAAAAAACAAAACAAATTAATACAAGGGAATGAAACTTATGCAACCTGAGGAATGCTCAGGCTAGCAAGAGTTAAACCTGCCATCAAATCACTTTTAAACTTGGAGGCCTTGTAATTTCTTCCCCAATTAAGAATTGGAAAAAGGCCTTGCAAGAATGAATAAGTACTTGTAGACCACGTTTGATTTGCTCTTGATGATGAAGAGTGCTTGTTTCTAGGAAAGAAAGCTTCTCTTATGGAACCTGTAAGCTCTTGCCATACACTTGGTGGGTCAGGAGAGTTAAGAAGCCATTGTGCTCTCTCCATGCGACCAGTATCATCCCTGTCCAGTTGTTGCTGCACCTCAACACTGAGGCTCTCAGAAGACAGTGAACCCATGAAATTTTTTTTTTGGGGGGGGTTAATTTGAAGTGTTTGGGAGAGCTCTTACAAATGTGTGACACTTTTTATACCCAACAAAAAATAGCAAACATCAAGTAAAAGCATTTGATGTTCGAACAAACGTGCATAGTTATACTCAAATCTTATCAGTTTCATACACTTGACTGATGTGGACTGCCTGTCTTCTTCAAGTTCTAAACAATTAAGAAGCTATAGACTTCATCAATTTCTTTACAGAAGAATTGAACTTAAGATTACAGCTCTTGATTTGATGGCTTCACAAGAAAATGTAACTGTACTGTTCAGCATAACTTGGCATTAAGCATCTAATTTATAGCTGTACAGGTCATTAATTATCCACTCAGGTCAATATCATATATGGTTTAAAAGATATAATATAGTTGTTTATTAATTTTAAATTTATTAACATGTGGGCTCATTTCATTCTGTAAAAAATGAACTAACATTTTTAGTCCTAAAAGTTTGGTTGTTTTTACACTAAAGTTCTAAAAGAATTTTTTTTATTATAATGAAGTCTTATAAGTGAATAAAATTTTTTCTTTCAAGTCCTAATCGGTTACATGACGAAACAACAAGTCAGCACAAGCACTAAATTAGTCAGCAGTCACACAGGGTTGAGATAATAACTTCTGAAGTCGTAAAATTTTTTAAATCCTAATATGTTAATTATAACATACATGCTGGCGTGGCATAATGAAACGATATTTCAGTAAAAATATTAAATCAATCAGCACATACTTTCGCATACTTGTATGTTTGCCAACAAAATGACTGATCGCCCAATGGAAATGCTGATCCTTTTAGAACGTACAATAAAAAACAGATTTTGCTAGCGAGAACTAGGCAAAGGTCTACCTTCATCCGGCTCTTCGCAGGAGAATCTCCACCCACTGCTTCCCATAATATCCTCATTTTAACACATCATGAGGGTTAATAGGAGTGAGTTTGCGCTGCTCCAGTATTACGATATTTTTAGCGAAGGATAATAGCTCAATTGGTAGAGCATAGCTCTTGTAATTGTGTCATTGCTATTACGGGTTGGATGTCTAAGGGAGAAGTCTTGAGATGACTTTCCCTTGAACAGTTAAATTTGTATCATGGCAAATCCAAATATCATAATCTTCTAGGTCTCGGGTTTGGGAGCACATCAGATGAAGATAGTGATATCAAGACAGATAATACAAACAATGTAGTAAATATAAAGAAGTTTTGTATAGAGAAAATGAACAAAGATCTTCCTTTAGTTGATCTAGATGAGTCATTTTGCTGGCAAGCATACAAGCATGTTAAAGAATGTGCACTGATTTAATACTTGTGCTGAATTATCGTTTCATTATGGCATGTCAACAGGTCCGTTATAGTTAATGAATTAAGACTTAAAAGAAAAACTTATTCACTTATAGGAATTAATTATAAACAAAATTTTATTTCAGGACTTAAGTGTAAAAATAACACATCTTTTAGGATTTCATAAGATTTTATCTCAAACCCACGTGGCAGCTGACTAATTTAGTATTTGTGCTGACGTATCATTCATTCATGTCACGTCAGTAAATCTGTTACAGTTAACAGATTAAGGCTTAAAATGAAAAACTTATTCACTTATAGGACTTAATAATAAAAAATT
>SKCR01054827.1:0-29459 GCA_019454045.1 Zanthoxylum bungeanum | reverse complement strand
CGCTGCAATCGTGTCAGTGCCACCCACGAATACGTCCTGTAATAAAATAAAATAATAATCATATAATAACGAACCCCACATATTAGTAAAACGTTGTTGATACTCTATAATTTTATGTTATGTAACCGCTATTCTAACAATAAAGGATTGTTGTTGTATTATGTATTATTACTACTATTAAGACAATAAATACCTAATGTGTAATGTTGATGGTGGTTTTCAGCTCCAAGAAGTCAGAATCTCAAGGAATGGTAGAGTAAGTTTTACACTTGGCAGATAAAAGCCCAAAATCCTTGTGAGGATGAGAGGTCAGAAAGAGGGATCCGAGCCCGAAGTGCAGAGAAGCAACCCGAGGCAGAACTAAAGGTTTTGCTGGGAAACAGACCCGACCTGAGAAGAAAGTATCAGACTCGACATCACAGGAACATTTGTGATGATTGACCCGAGGTGGTCAGGTACGGTCCGACCTAGTATCAGACTCTCAGAGCAGCCTCAGCATTGGACTCGGTATTCAGAGACTCATGTCAGCCTCTGAAATCATAGTCGACTCAGCAGATCAGATTTAGTCGGGGAAATGAGAGGAAGTCAGACCAAACCCATGAGTCTCGGCACACCGACCCTACCTGCTAGTAGATACAATGAAAGATATTACTTGTTCCGATGGACGACCAGAGGATGTTGTATCAGATGGCAGATTCACGTGGCTGACCTCACGAAGTTAGTGAAATAATGGAGTTTATCCTAGTATAAATGAGTTGAGAATTCATTGTAAAGAATTGGTTAATTTGTTTATTCACTTGTAAAAGTGAGCAAAAAGCTTAGTGTAAGCGATAGATAAGGAGGTTGGTCTGACCCGAGGTCCTAATAAAAACTTCATTTTTTCTTTGTGTCAGTGGACTTAGGTCGGGTCCATCCCGCCGAACCACGTTAAACCATCTGTTTTGTCTGTGTGTTTTCTCATCTTTTACTAAGTTTGCATTTGATCCCCAAACCAAACAAATTCACAGTTGAGAGATGATTGTTCGAGGAGTGGTTTTCCCGAATTACCCATAGAATGAAAATTAGCCGTCAACAGTTGGCACCGTCTGTGGGAAAAAATACAAGAAGCAGCAAACGTACTAAGGCGATGGCAAAAGACGGAAACCATGGATCTTCAGAGGCCACATTGGAGAGGTGGATGAAGAGAATGAATGAGAACTTGCAGATAGAAAGGGAGGGAACTCGAGCCTTTCTGGAGGCTATGATGGAGAGAATTGAAAAGTTGGAAGAAATAGCGATGAGAGAACAGACTCCGATAGGACTTATTCGAAGGAGGGAAGATATCACCGTTAGTAAGAGGCTGGCCTTAATAGAAAAGGGGCAAATGACTAAGAAAATGAAGAGACCAGAACCAACCCAGCAGGAGCTCAAGATTAAAGGGGACGCGATGTATACTGCCCTCAGTAGGCCTTTGGAACAAATTGTTCGGGAAATTTAGGATAAAAGTCTATTGATTGAACCCGATCCGAGGAGATTCCCGATTGAGAAGGAAAACAACAAGGCTTATTTATGCATCATAATATAAGAGGACATGTCACAATAGATGTAAGGATCTGCATGAGCAGATGAAGGACCTGGTGAGAAACGACCGCCTCAACGAGTATGTTGATCATGAGGTCATGAGGATGAGGCAGCGTCGGTAGCAATGTCATCAGGTCAGGTACCTATCGCTTGAAGCTGCTGAACAGTACTCGACTCAAAAAGCCCTTGAATGTTGATAGGATAATTTTCAATAGAGCCTCTCTTAAAATAACCCACAAAGAGTAGTAAAATAGACAATAGATCCCCTGAATATGAATAAGGCTTTCCATTTCCTAGATAAAAACTTATTTATCCAGGCTTGTTTATTATTTAAGTAGGAAAAACATAATTAATATTCCTGGGAAATGCTTGTGATCGGGATATGTGAAGGGGTGTAGGACATATGGGAAAGGCGCGAAACCCATGACACACCAATTCCCGGTGTCATTATCAAACCCTCGAGCTGGAGCGTCAATACCCAATGGCCTGTACTTTTGGGGAATTCAGAATGCATGAAGGGGTGAAGGATATGTGGGAAAAGCGCAAACCGCCCACGGCACGCCAATCCTTGGTGTCATTATCAAATCCACAGGAATAAAAGTACATCAGAATGATGATCACTCCGAAATGGAAGTACACCAGAGAAACTGACATCACTCCAAAATAGAATTACACTAGTGTGACTGACATCAACATGGAATGAAAGTACACCGGAGTAATTGACACTACTTTGGAATGTATGTACACCATAGTGATAATTATTCTTGAAACTTTTGGGATGTCATAGTAAATTGTGAATCTCCCCTCTCAGTTTGTTTACAATGAATTAAAACAATAAATTATCTTTCCGATTTCACCCAAAAAAAAGATTTATTTAAAATATTATCAAATTGAGCTTTTATTTCTGAAATATAACAGTTTGCATGTGCTACCTTTACTAGAATGTATGTATGTATGTATGTATGTATGTATATTAAAGTGAAAAATAAAGTAGATTATTACCATTAGCACTCCTTTGATGTGATCCCAAGTAATCTCAACTTTAACTTCACGATCCTTTTTCACTTGAAGCAAAACATCGACTATATCCTCTTGTTCAGATTTTGTTCGTTTTGGATCCAAATGCTCATCAATGAGTTCTTGATAGAACTTATCACAATCTCTAAAGATCTTTTTGAGACGACGATTCATTCCAGTGAGTTTATCAACCCAACCAAAGAAAGGAAAATAATTAGAGAAAAAGACACTCCCCATCATGGCTTGAGTTTCACTAAGAAGCACATGTGGCCTATTACTATTTTGCCCTTCATCATCAACCTCAAGCCTCTTACCAAAAGCAAGCCTACAAATAATTGTACTTGTAAGTGTCATCATCATGTCACTTAAGTTGATGATGGGTTTCGAATCAGCAACTAAGTTTGATATTTTTTGAACCATACGTGACACTTCAAGTTCTCGAACGGGACGAAATTGTTGGACCCTCATGGAGTTAAAAAGATGAACTACACATATTTTTCTCATCTCTCTCCAATAAGAACTGTAAGGGGTAAAAGCGAGATCTGAGAAATTGTAAGATAAGATTTGTTGGCCAAGCAAATTAGGCCTGCCACAGAATTGAAGATCATGGGATTTCAAAACCTCTTTGGCCATTTTTGCTGAAGAAATTACTATGACTTTTACAGAACCAAAACGAAGCAACATGATGGGGCCATAATTATTAGAAAGTTTCCCAAAATAACGTGGAGTGTTTGATCCAGCAAGTTGATGCAAGTTGCCTATTAAAGGAAGGCCTCTAGGGCCAGGTGGCAAAACATTTTTACTTAAGCTTGTGTTTGTTTTGTGTTTTTGGAGAAGAAGCAATAGAAAGACAGGGATAAGAAATAAGAGGATGATAAGCAAAGCCATTATTGCGTTGGGTACATGAAGTAATTAGTAGCCTACTAGATTTATAATGAAACTTATGATGAGGAGTATTTTCCTTTACTACCTTATGCTTTGACATATATTTCAATTGCCCATTAATCTTTTGAAAACATCAAAATGGCCCCCATAAATTGCAGGTGATAAAATAAATTGGTAAATCGAATTTGTATTAAATCATAAATGAATTGGATCGAATTGTGATAAATTCGTATTCGACTCGTTTAATAATTGAATCATAAATGAATATTCATTTAGTACTGACATGATTAGATTGTGTTGGAAATTCTTCAAATCTTCAAATATACTTGTTTGGATGGAGGAGGGACATGTCCCTTGGATGGTACCCCATAAGGACATGTCCTCCAACTGTGTGTAAAATGATCCTATGCTCCAAGGGGTACATAGGAGGGGTTTAACCATTTGGAGGGTTGCACCTCAACTTTAAGGGTGCCTTTGAGGCACCCTTCTTTATAAAAGGAAGCTTTATGTTCCTTTTTACACACAAGGAAGAAATCCGAATTTCATCCAAAACTGAGAGTCTCATATTGTTTTCTTGAGTCTGAGAGAATTCCACCATATTCCAAGTTCAAGATCTTGTTAAGGCGTGCCCCTTGAACAAGAGGAATTCAGGGTATCCTGGGAGAACATTAGCCACAAATCCGTAGAGCACCGAGACGTGGCTGATAAGTTTTTAAGGACAGAGATTAATCTCGACTCGGATCACTGCATTCATCATTTTCCAGGTTTTATTTACCTATCAAGTTCTAGGGTTTTGCTAGATCTAATTTTAGTTTCTGGATTTGATTTGTTTGTTGCATGTAGATTTCTTGTTTTATATGCATGAGATACATAATTAGTGAGTTCAAATCTTAATAACTTTTCGAATCTTAATTGAAAAATATTAACAATTAATAAAAGGAAAACAATAAACAAATCTTAAATAAATTAGTGAATTCAAATTCATATTCTATTCGTTTAATAAACAAATCGAATTAAATTAGTGAATTCATATTAGAATTTATGTTTTTATATTTTTAAGTATAACTTTTTATATTATTATATGTACTCTTCTTTTAAAATATATTTTCCTAACATATAAGAGAACATTTTTATTATATACAATAGTGTTAAATAAATTAAAAAAGAATCACAAAAATTAAATGAATAAATGAACACAAAATAAATAATAATAAATAAGAAATTTGTAATAGTTATTAAACAAATAAAAAACATTAGATATATAAAGAGCAAAAAAATATAAATTCAACCAAAAAAATTAATTTATAACTAAAATAAAATAAGTATGTTATTTGTAGATTAATACATATATAATTGATTTTGGGGAAAATGGTAAAAATATAATTTGAGGGGGGACAAGGGATTTGCCAGGGGAAGAGAAGAATTTTCATCATATTATATCTTTCAAATCAAATCAAAAATATAATTAATATCATAATATTAAATAAAATTATTCTTTTCCTTTGTAGAAAATAAAAAACTAAAGGTCCCCGAGGGACGTGGCTTGGCGATGTAGGGTTCATGATCTTATCTTGAGATCCTACAATCGAATCCAGATAATGTGTTTCTTATAAGAACCTGGGAATCAGAGATTTTACTTATTCCGTTTAAACCAAAATGAATGATTTGGTGACGGGATTTCTAACTATTTAATAAAAAAAAAAAAACTAAAGTGGCTAGGGTTTTTCTTAATAATATTTATGTGAAATAAAGGGGAAAATGTTTTTGGGATTATAAGATGTTGGCCGGTATTGATCACAAATTAAAAAACTAATTTTAAAATAAAAATATTGAATACGGCAATCACGTCACATTTTTTGACTTTTGGCACAGTTGAGCCCAGATCTATTTATTTTCCATATAAATTTCTCAAAAGAATGCAGTCGTGAATTTTATCTACTCCGTTTAAACCCAGGGTCAGATGATTTGGCGATAAGATTTCCGACATTTCAAAAAAAAAAACTTTTATACAATAACAAAGGAGTTGAATTAAGATTTCGGTATAAATGAGGTGGGATATTAAAATATATAACAATGCATCATTTTAAATGTGACAAATTATTTTCAGAAAAATAATATATTGACCGAATCAAATGTAATTTTTCTGATATTTCAATTTCTTTTCCTTTTAAAAAAGTGACCAACTGTGGGCAAATCCGCAAATAGAATTTCCACTCCCGTTATAAATAAAATCTATAAAAAATCACAAAACTCCTGCTATAAATAATTAAATATTATATTAGAACGGTCATGACATATATACACGTTTTATGAAGAATCCGAATCGTTTAAACGATTTACCATCAACAGGATCTCATGAATGGTGACATCGCCCAATTGTTTAAATGATTAAAAAAAAAAATTCACGCAGAAACTTCAGAGATTTTGAAAAAGAGTACTTGGTGCGGGTTCGAGGAGTTCTTCGAATTATTATAGTCTAGAGGTATTCGAGTTGGTGAAGTTGTCATCATAGGTCATATACTATCATTGTAAGTGTTGACAAAAGAAAAAATACCACCCTGTAGCGAAATCGCCATAGAACGAAGGAGTAAAGGACGAAGGCAAGAAGGGCGACGAAAGGAAGAGCGATCACTAGATTGGAGCGAGAAGAACCCAGGACGACCAAAGCAGCGATTAGAACGAGAACACGTAATGCAGTTGATCTCACGACTACAACAGTTGAGCAATTTTCCCTCCACAATCAAGCAGTTGAGACGCACAGCTCAACGGTTGAAGACACGATCCAGCAGCTGCAGGGAGATACTGGAACTGCCCAAGCGGTTTACAAGCTTCTCTATAAAAGCTCACTCGTACAGAGAGAAAGACCCCGATCAAATGAAGACTCAAACGGTCATATTTTTTATTTCTTAGTTTTATAACTTTTAGGACTGTAATTTGTGTACTTGCGCCCTTTGGAGGCTTATTCACTTAATCAAACACCCATTGCTGGGACTTTGTCTCAGGAGGTTTGAACCTTACACGTTTCTCTTTCTTCTTCGCTCATAAAAATTGCGCAAACAGTTTTTTGCCGACCACAGTGGGAGAATTGGTGTAAGAAGTAGAGATGCCTCCGAAAAGAAACACTCAAGCTGGCTCAGGTACGGAGGAAGGAGGACTGAAGCAAACCAACCAGCCCCACGTTCCAGCCGTGGTGGGTCATTTCGAGGGTCTGGCAGAAGCTAGTCGATACGAACCTATGCGAGAATTCAGCCCTAATACAGTTCGTGCATTATTCAGTGAATTCACACAGGATGTTGTAGAACATGATACTATAGAATCTGGACGAATAACGTTCGAGAAAAAGATGGCAGTGGACGACAATCTGTTTCCCAAGCTAGTGGAATTAAACATGATCAACTCGGACCTTACCAATTTGCCAAAATTCAAGTTGGTCCCAGATGAAGAACAGAATGGTCATCGTCCAAGCGCCCTGGAAAGGATTAAAGTACCCAAAAAATAGAAGGATCGGCAAAACCTTTGTGTACAGTGCAAGAACAGTATAGAGTGGATGGGGGAGTTGGAAGACACTTGTGAAAGGCCCGTAAAGAAAGAGCCAGTAGCATGGAAACCACGGACCTTCGCACCAAGGTTCTATGGTGAAAATTCAAACTTCGTCCAAAATGTGAGGACGTTTAGGCCGAAAATTCATCGGCCCAATATATGGCATTCGTATTGAAGGTCACACTCAAGACAACGTCCAGGCAGAAACTTTCCTCCCGTGGACGAAATGATGAGGACACAATTAAGGAGACACCAGAGAAATTATGGCCGTATGATGCGCCAACAAGGTGGGATAAGGGCCACCACAGGCCGTAATCCTCGCATCACGGAGAAACCGGAGGCAAATGATAATGAGAGTGGCGGTAAAGAAGGGACAATAACGAGCTGCGAGGAATGCACCAAGTTTGACAGATGAAAACGAGATGAAACAGACGACAAAGAACCCCATATTGTCATTCAGTTCGACAGTATGCCACCGGTTGTGGCCAACCATTACTTGTTGTCCAGAGAATTCAAGGGGGACAACAGTGGGGAAGTTGGAACAAACGAAGATGTCTATGAGGGTGATGAGGCAGAATTTGCAGCGCTCTCGATAACGGATAGGGAAGCTTCAGACGAAGAAATGACCGACATATAAGAAGAAATAGACATCAGGACCGAAGCACGAAGAATGAGGATATCACAGAATTGACTTCTCAAAGAATTGTACGAGGCCGGCAACCCTACATTCGGAACGTTAGGAGATGACTTGGGATGATCTCCATACCTCGTCCTATATGGGACGCCCAAAATAAGACGGACCGTCACCAGGGCAGAAAAGTGAAGATTGGCTGTCAATAATGTCTCGCACAATGCACCAGTCACGTTACCACCATCTGGCTGGGACACGAGAGGAGAAATACCTCGGACTAACGACGAGAGTGAGCAGACAGGCCTATGAGGGAAGGTGATATTCCCAAAGCCACCACCACAAATGACAAAGCACCTTCGGCCATTGTATGTAAAAACGAAATCTAATGGGATACCTATCACCAAGGTATTGATTGACAATGGGGCAGCCATTAATGCAATTTCGGTTATGATGCTAAGGCGTTTAGTAAAATCAGAGGAGGACCTCATCCCTACGGAAGTGGTGCTAACAAGTTTCAATGGAGGAGCGAAAACGGCCAAAGGGGTCGTCCCACTAGACTTGCAAGTGGTAAGTACTACAAAAACAATAGTATTCTTTGTTATAGACGGGCCGACAACATATAACATGCTCATGGGATGAGATTAGATACACGGCAGCCGATGTGTTCCTTCATCTCTTCATCAGTGCTTAGTTTTCTGGAACCAGAGAGACGAAGTGGAAGTAGTACATGTCGACAATAAGCATTTCACTGCGGAGACAAATTCGGCCGAATACTTCATGTACGAAGGGAATTACGGGCCGACCAGAGTTCCGACTGAAGAGGAAAGTTCGACCATTGTGGCTCAAAATGACAAGCCATACCCTGCAGGTATGCTATATGATTTTTTCGCGCAAACAAGGCCAATCACAGTGGTCTTTGGAGAGCCAACGCATAGTAATTTAAATGAAGAGCAGACAAAGTAAGGAGCAAGCCGCCCTTGCGGCCACTAAGGCCAATCTAATGGCCTATGTAACGGAACGATAAAATGAGGCCGAAGCTCGGGCCGCGATTTCGGCCTTAAGGGATAAATTGTTAGCACACCAGATGGAAGACATGATAAGAGAGGCATGTGGGGTAGATTGTTTGCTGGAAGGAAGTCACAAGAGCGAACTGGAGGAAGAAGAATACACTCTGAACAGACGGCATAAGACGAGCATGTCAAGGGCACATGATGTATTGGACGAGTAAATCTAGGAAGCGAGGATGATAGACGTATCACTTACATCAGCAAGGAACTAGAGGCACATGTTCGTGAAAAACTGATCCATTTATTATAAAAATATAAAGATTGTTTTGCCTGGGACTACAATGAAATGCCTGGTTTAGATAGGACGTTAGTAGAGCATATGTTACCAATCATGCCGAGCCATAGACCACATAGGCAGCCTCTACGAAGGTTTGCACCCAATGTCATGCATGATATTAAGAAAGAGGTTGAACGCCTTTTAGAGGCGAAATTTATTAGGACGACCAGATATGTAGAATGGTTGTCAAATATCGTCACAGTCATGAAAAAGAATGGAAAATAAGAATATGTATAGACTTTAGGAATTTAAACCTAGCAACACCCAAATATCAATACCCCATGCCGACGGTAGATTTCCTGGTAGATTCCACGGCAGGGTATCAAGTATATTCATTTATGGATGGATATGCGGGTTATAATCAGATCTACATTGCCGAAAACGATATACATAAAACGACTTTCAGGTGCCCAGGTTCTTTAGGGTGTTATGAGTGGTAGTAATGCCGTTCGGCCTAAAAAACGCTGGGGCCACTTACCAGCGGGCCATGAATTTAATCTTTCATGACATGATCGGCTGATTTGTAGAGGTCTATGTGGACGATATAGTGGCTAAATCTGTGACCGTAGAAGAACATTTTAGCCAATTAGCAATGGCTTTTGAGCGAATGAGAAAATTTAAAATGAAATTGAACCCTGCCAAATGTACTTTCGGGGTGTGTACATGAAATTTCCTAGGATTTCTAGTACACCAACGGGGGATTGAGATTGACACTAATAAATCTCGGGCAATCACCGAAGCTAAACCTCCCCGAAATAAGAAAGAGTTGCAGAGATTTTTAGGACAAATTAATTTTCTAAGATGATTTATCTCTAATTGTGCAGGAAAAACTAAAGTGTTCTCCTCCCTGTTGAGGTTAAAGGACAATGACGAATTCTTCTGGACCAAAGAACATCAAAAGACTTTCGATAGCCTGAAAAGATATTTGTCACAGCCGCCGATGATGGTACCCCATATGCTAGGACGGCCAATGAAGTTGTACATATCGGCTGAAGAACAGTCTATAGCGGGGATGATCGCGCAAGACGATGATACGGAAGTCGAAAGAGCTATTTATTATATTAGTAGGCAATTGCTGAATTATGAATGTAATTATTCTCCAATGGAGAAATTATGTTTGGCTTTATATTTTACATGTACTAAACTACGAGCCTACCTTAGGCAGAATATAATGTACTTAATCACTAAAGTTAATATAATAAAGTACATGTTTTTGTTGGGGTTGGTGCTCAGAGCGCCAATTCCCGGTTGTATTTCTTTATGAATACTTTTGTAAAACATTATTATTATGAATAATATATGCAGTTTCTATAATATAATGTATCTTTTTATATGGTAAAAACGTAATGACCTTAGAATGATTAGTCATGGTACTATTGCAAAAGCGTCGCAACTGACATTGAGTAATATCATGACGTTGTCATTTTCATACAGTTCCTGGTCAAGGTTTACACTATTTGGTCAGTAAAGTAAACCCGTTGAGACCGGTACATGTCGTATACTGGAATATATGATTCCAATGGTTTCTCAATGAACCATTAGTTTTGGAGACTAGTATAGACGTGTGGGTGTTTATAGCGGATAAACACTGAACGACTCACCGAAGATTCTTAATGCATGGTACACCAACGTCAATAAGAATCTTCTCGGGTTGAGTAGCACTTGTGATTCTTAGACTTGAGATGCCATTGTGGGTACATGAGACATCTTATACACTTAGATGGCAGTCACGTCACCGATCTATTTAGATCAGACCTCCGCTTGTTCGTTGGGTGTAGATAGATCCTCAGGGTGTCCTATGTGTGTCAAGATAGGATCCGTCAGTTCTGTGTATCAGAGCATAAGTAGTCCACATGATTAGCAATCAGATAAAACCATGGGCCCGTGGTACAGTTTAGAAACTAGTTCTAAATATTCTTTTTGAGATTGCTAATAGAATAGTCGACTGGATAATCCCCATAGAGATTTGACGTTTACATCAATATCTCTGGGATGTATCCGGATACCTGTGACAGAGGAATTATACATTTCCATGACCTCGACCCGTATGATTCAGCGAGTTTATCTGTGATCGTCATAATTTACGGGTGGATAAATTATGGACACAAAATTGGATTTCGTGACGGATATGCCTGAATCTAGAGAGTCTCAATAATGAAATATACTCGTAGAGCACTAGAGCAACATTTATAAATAATATTGATTATTTATAAAGTCGTTTAAAGGTTAAACGCAAAATACATGCTTAGGGACCCGATAGTCATTTCCTTAATTATTGGGTATTTACATTTAATACTTGATTAATTTAAATACACATTAATTAATAGTCAAATTGAGATACTTGACTAATATCATAAATGTATATATGTATTTAATATTTAATGTAAATATAATACATATATTTAATATATTTGTATTTAATTAATTAATTAATTTTTTAATTGTTAAATGATTAAATTAATTAAAATATAAATATCTTAAGATTTAGATATTTGTTTTTAAGGCTTAGTTGCCTTTGTTGACTTATTATAAATATCTTTAAAGTGTTTATTAGATATTTTGGCAAGTTGATTAAATTGAAACCAAATGAAAATGAAATTAATATTTCTTGTAAATGCTTGGCCAAATTCGGCCAAGGCTATAGTGAGACAAGTATATATTATTTTTCATTTCATTTGGTAAATAACCTAATACACTTTCTAACCTAAACTCCATTAAAAGAAAACAAAAGAAGCTAGAGAGGATGAAAGGAAAAACAAAGGAAAAAGCTTGGATTTAGTAAGTTTTCTCAACTTGCTATTAGAGAGGAAATTATTCCTTATGTTCTAGGCTACTTCTTGTGGTGTTATCATGTTGTTCTTTTCTTTATTCTTTGTGTTTTGATGAATGGAAGTTTGGTGAAAACGTTGAGCATGTATAATGGTGGAAGCTTGTGACTAGTGTAGTTATAAGTATTCTTTTAAGGTTTTGGAAACTTTGTTGCTAATCTAGAGTTGTTGACCCACTCTTAGATGACCTGGATTTGATCTAGAGTTGTTTCATTGTGTTGAGACTTTGGTTGGATGGAAGAATGATGATTGAAGTAATTGATTTAACCAATTTGTTCTAATATGTCCAATTTGAAGAAATTGAAAAATTAGGGTTTAAGACATTGTCCAAATTTGGGGCTTTTCATTTATGTTGTGTATAAGGATGTGTATATGATGCATATAAAGTTTCATGTTGATTGGATTACATCTTGATGTGTTTTGAAGCATGAAATCACAAAATGCACATTTTGGCACCCTAATGGTGCTCTCGGCCAAATGGAGAAAAATTGGGTTTTGTGTTGCCTTTGGTGTTTTGACATTTGGGACATGTTAAGTTCATCTTAGAAATGATTTAGAATCATCCAAAATTGATTTGAACAATTCGGTAAATTCACTTAAACTTGATTTATTGAATTTTATTTCATAATTTGATTATTGGATAATTAAATAAATATGTTTATTTAATTAATCCGAGAAAAAGTTTTGAAATCGGAAAATTTGATTTTCCCGTGTTTCCGCTGCGTTACCAGATTTAGCCCCTAAAAACCCCTACAAAATGGTATCAGAGCGAGTCTGATTCTAGGCCCCATAAAATCATTAGCCTTTATTAAATCAATGTTTAATCATGTTTTCTTGACTTTATGCATGCTTATTATAATCTAATTTGATTAGATTTAGGGTGTATGACACTTAGCGGAAAATCCCTGATTAATAAGGTTTTAATGTAATTATGTATTGATGCATGTTATGTGGTCCGTCTTGTTAATACGGTTTATGAATACTTCTCTGTGACTACATCCGAGACCGTGCCTCTGCTGTGAGGGTGTAGCCGATAGAGATTTATTTATACCGGATGTATATCAGATACTAGATAAATTCAAGCGAAAGCGGAATTCTGAACGTGCCCTAGCTGTCAGGATTACGTAAGTAACTTGATTTTATCATTGACGAGTTTAACCTGGTACGTCTCCTTGTGGGCCTGCCTTTGCAGCGACAACGAGAAATGGCCAGGACCGGAAACTTAGGAGTCACTATTGAGTGATTGACAAATGAGTTGTCTACCTGATGAATATACGTAGGCGAGACTGTGCCTCTTCTGTGAGCCGAAATATATTCACGGGATCCACCTTTCACTATTTGTATTTAATTTAATTATTAAATCTTTGTATTCTGTTTGGGGATTACAGTATTGCATGATTTAGTGGGAGAGACATTTTAGATTAAAAATCCATGATCTAGTTTATGCTTTTGATATTATATGAAACTACTGCTTAATTTCTGCTAACCGTTTTTCGTGATCTATATGATAGATTTGCGATGGCGGCACAATCCAAAAATCAGTTTGCGCGTATGCTTGATGTGAACAAACTTAAAGGCGCTGAGAACTTCGCTGACTGGGAATTGGATTTGAGGATTGTCCTCGATTCCGAAAAGCTGGGATATGTTCTTGAGGGTCTGTTGCCTCTTGCTGTGGGTGCGGACGCTACGGAGGAGGAGCGCCAAGTTTTTGAAACTTGGAAGGATGATGATTTAAGGGTTAAATCGTACATCCTTAGTTCACTGTCTCCGAAACTCAAGAAATAATACTATGGTATGCTAGATTCGTATAGTATGATGACGCGATTGAGACAATCGTTTGAGAACCAAGAACAAGTGATTGTTCACAAAGTCGCAATGGAACTGTTCCATGCACGTCTGGATGAGGGGCAAGATGCTAGCCCACATGTTCTTCAGATGATCGATTTGATCGATCAATTGAGGCAACATAATCTCATCTTGAATGACATTCTCGGTAGAAGTGTCATTCTTGGTTCACTTCCAGCTTCATATCGCCAGTTCGTGATGTACTTCAACATGAATGGGACTGTCTGTACCTACAAAGAGCTACATAGGATGTTGCTCACGGCAGAATAGGACCTTAAGAAGGGAGTACCGACTCGCCCTCCGAGATCTACTTCTCTCTCTGTTTCTTCCCAGACATGGTCAAAGGGAAAGAAGAAGAAAGGGAAGAAGAATAAGACTTTTGGTCCTCAACAACAAGCAAAGATTGCTAAGCCCAAGAGGGCTTCTGAAGACAAATGCCACCACTGCGGCAAAGTCGGGCATTGGAAAAGGAACTGTCCTGATTACATCGCCCAGCTGAGGAGAGATAGAGCATCTACATCAGATACATTTATTTTTCCAGTTATTGATTTATCTTTGGCTTATGAAGCCGTTACATCTAGCTGGATTTTAGATTCTGCTTGTCCCATTCACATTTGCAATTCATTGCAGGTGCTGAAGGAAAGTAGGAGGCTGAAGCCCAGAGAGATGCAGTTGCGATTCGGGAGTGAAGACTATTTGGATGCAGTTGCAGTGGGAGTATGGGAGATCTCATTGCCGAATGTGACACTTTTGTTAAATGAATGTCATTTTGTACCAGGATGTGTAGCTAATATTATATCACTTTTTGTATTGGATACAGAAGGCTTTTGTATTAATATTAAGAACAGTTCTTTATATTTATATGATAGAAATAATATTCAGATCCTTTGTTGTCCAAACTAGCATGGTCATTATACATTGCAAACTTCAAAATATTTTTTAAATACTTGAGTTAATAAATGTAGTTTACATGTAATTAATGATACTGAACCTTGGCATATGCGGCTTGGTCACATTGGCGTTAAACGCCTTACCCAATTGGTTAGGAATGGTTTGATACCAGATCTTACCATTGAATCATATCCAACTTGTGAATCCTCTATTCAGGGTAAGATGACCAAGACCCCCATTTTCTGGTGTTGGACACCGCGCCACTAACTTACTGGAACTCGTACATTCTGATGTATGTGGTCCACTAAGTCAGACTGCTCACAGTGGTTATTCGTACTTCGTTACCTTTACCGAGGATCTGTCACGGTACGATTATGTCTATTTGATGCGACATAAATCGGAAACCTTTGAAAAGTTCAAAGAGTTTCGAAATGAAATAGAAAAACAAACTGGACAATATATTAAATGCCTTCGATCTGATCGAGATGGCGAATATATGAGTGGTGAGTTCATGGATTATATGAAGGAGAATGAGATTCTCGCTCAATATACTCCTCCAGGTACTCCAAAGCACAATGGAGTGTCTGAGAGGAGAAATCAGACTTGATTGGATATGGTCCGATCAATGTTGAGTTTCACAAATTTGCCCTATTATTTATGGGGCTACTCTATTTTAAAAGCTGCATATCTTTTGAACAAGATTCCTTCAAAAGTTGTTCCTACGACTCCGTATCAGATATGGTTCGGTAGGAGACAAAATCTTAATTATATTAAGGTTGGGGTTGTCCTGCCTATGTCAGGGTGACTCAGCAAGATAAGCTTTCGCCTCGAGGGCAAAAGTTTAGGTTTGTCGGATATCATTCGAATACGAGGGGATATCTGTTCTATGATACCGAGCATCGAAATGTGTTCGTAGCTCGCTTCGCAAAATTTCTAGAAGTAGAATTTTTGTCAGAAGGTGGTAATCATAGACAGGTTGAGCTTGATGAAGTCCAACATGAAAACAACGAACCAACGGAGGAACCTGAAGTTCAAGTAGATGAAGGACCTTCAACACACACACTCCGTAGGTCCGAAATGGTATCTAGACCTCCTGAACGCTTGTATTTGATACAAGAAAAGAGTCTGGATGTTCTCTTAATTGAAGAGACAGATCATTTCACCTATAGAGAATCGATGTTGGACATCGACTCCGTGAAATGACAAAGTGCCATGAAATCCGAGATAGACTCAATGCATGAGAATCAAGTCTGAGACTTGGTTCCGCTTCCCGAAGGAATTGTTCCTATCGGTTGTAAATGGGTTTACAAAAGGAAGCGCGGGCCTGACGGTAAGGTTGAAACTTACAAGGCCCGACTGGTAGCAAAAGGTTACACGCAGCGACCTGGCGTCGACTACGATGAAACTTTTTCGCCGATAGTAATGCTTAAGTCTATTCGGATTTTGCTTTCTATAGCTGCGTATCATGACTATGAAATTTGGCAAATGGATGTCAAAACGGTTTTTCTAAATGGATTTCTTGATGAAGAAATCTATATGGAACAACCGGAAGGTTTTGCGTCCAGCGAAAACTCGGGCATGGTATGTAAGCTTAAGAAGTCCATTTATGGACTTAAACAAGCTTCACGAAGTTGAAATCTTGATTCGACGAGATTATTAGATCGTCTGGTTTTCTCAAGAATTCAGAAGAATCCTGTGTGTATCAGAAGACCAGTGGGAGCATGGTCGTATTTTTAGTCCTATATGTTGATGACATCCTAATCATTGGGATGATTTAGGTATGTTACAAAGCGTCAAAGCGTACCTCTGTAAGAATTTCTCCATGAAGGACCTGGGAGAAGCTTCATATGTTTTAGGGAATAAACTCTATAGAGATAGACAAAGGAGGCTGATTGGGTTATCCCAATCAACGTACATAGATAAGATCTTGGAACGGTATAGTTTTGGTAACTGTAAGACAGCAAACATACTGTTCAGACATGTGATTCATCTTTCTAAGAAGATGAGTCCATAAACAGAAGATGAGAAGGTTAGAATGTCTAACCAACCTTATGCTTCGTGTTTGGGTAGCATAATGTATGTCATGTTATGTACGAGGCCTGATATCAGTTTCGCTGTTAGCGTAACTAGTCGATATCAGTCCAATCCAGGTAATGACCATTGGATGGCCATTAAACATATCCTCAAGTATCTTAAAGGTACTAAGGATAAGTTAATAATTTATGGAGGAAACGAACTGCAAGTTAATGGGTATACGGATTCTGATTTTCAATCGGATCCTGATGATAGAAAGTCTACATCTGGATTCGTATTTACCCTTAACGGATGTGCAGTTTGTTGGAAGAGTTCCAAACAGGGATCGACAACAGATTCCACCACTGAGGCGGAATATTGCAGCTTCTGAAGCTGCAAAAGAGGCTGTGTGGATAAAGAACTTTATCACAGAATTGGGAGTTGTCCCAAGTATCGAGAATGCGATTACGTTATACTGTGATAATACTAGAGCCATTGCGCAAGCAAAGGAACCGATGGCGCATCAGAAGTCAAGCATGTGGAACGCAAGTACCATATCATTCGAGAGATTGTGTCGCGAGGGGATATTGTCGTGTGCAAGGTACCGAGTGAAGATAATGTAACAGTCCCCGCTGACCAAGGCCATACCTCCGAAGTTGTTTGATAAACACGTGGAGTCGATGGGTATTAGATACAATCGTTATTGGCACTAGAGCAAGTGGGAGATTTTGTTGGGGTTGGTGCTCAGAGCGCCAATTCTCGGTTGTATTTCTTTATGAATACTTCTGTAAAACATTATTATTATGAATAATATATGCAGTTTCTATAATATAATGTATCTTTTTATATGGTAGGCGTAATGACCTTAGAATGATTAGTCATGGTACTATTGCAAAAGCGTCGCAACTGACATTGAGTAATATCATGACGTTGTCATTCTCAGACAGTTCCTGGTCAAGGTTTACACTATTTGGTCAGTAAAGTAAACCCGTTGAGACCGGTACATGTCATATACTGGAATATATGATTCCAATGATTTCTCAATGAACCATTAGTTTTGGAGACTAGTATAGACGTGTGGGTGTTTATAGTGGATAAACACTGAACAACTCACCAAAGATTCTTAATGCATGGTACACCAACGTCAATAAGAATCTTCTCGGGTTGAGTAGCACTTGTGATTCTTAGACTTGAGATGCCATTGTGGGCACATGAGACATCTTATACACTTAGATGGCAGTCACGTCACTGATCTATTTAGATCAGACCTCCGCCTGTTCGTTGGGTGTAGATAGATCCTCAGGGTGTCCTATGTGTGTCAAGATAGGATCCGTCAGTTCTGTGTATCAGAGCATAGGTAGTCCACATGATTAGAAATCAGATAAAACCATGGGCCCGTGGTACAATTTAGAACTAGTTCTAAACATTCTTTTTGAGGTTGCTATTAAGAATAGTCGATTGGATAATCCCCATAGAGATTTGACGTTTACATCTATATCTATGGGATGTATCCGGATACCTGTGACAGAGGAATTATACATTTTCCATGACCTCGACCTGTATGATTCAGCGAGTTTATCCGTGATCGTCATAATTTACGGGTGGATAAATTATGGACACAAAATTGGATTTTGTGACGGATATGCCTGAATCTAGAGAGTCTCAATAATGAAATATATTCGTAGAGCACTAGAGCAACATTTATAAATAATATTGATTATTTATAAAGTCGTTTAAAGGTTAAACGCAAAATACATGCTTAGGGACCCGATAGTCATTTCCTTAATTATTGTGGTATTTACATTTAATACTTGATTAATTAAATACACATAATTAATAGTCAAATTGAGATACTTGACTAATATCATAAATGTATATATGTATTTAATATTTAATGTAAATATAATACATATATTTAATATATTTGTATTTAATTAATTAATTAATTTTTTAATTGTTAAATGATTAAATTAATTAAAATATAAATATCTCTAAGATTTAGATATTTGTTTTTAAGGCTTAGTTGCCTTTGTTGACTTATTATAAATATCTTTAAGTGTTTATTAGATATTTTGCAAGTTGATTAAATTGAAAAACCAAATGAAAAATTAGGGTGTTGACACTTAGCGGAAAAATCCCTGATTAATAAGGTTTTAATGTAATTATGTATTTGATGCATGTTATGTGGTCCGTTCTTGTTAATACGGTTTATGAATACTTCTCTGTGACTACATCCGAGACCGTGCCTCTGCTGTGAGGGTGTAGCCGATATAGATTTTTTATACCGGATGTATATAAGATACTAGATAAATTCAAGCGAAAGCGGAATTTGAACGTGCCCTAACTGTCAGGATTACGTAAGTAACTTGATTTTATCATTGACGAGTTTAACCTTGGTACGCCTCCTTGTGGGCCTGCTTTGCAGCGACAACGAGAAATGGCCAGGACCGGAAACTTAGGAGTCACTATTGAGTGATTGACAAATGAGTTGTCTACCTGATGAATATACGTAGGCGAGACTGTGCCTCTTCTGTGAGCCGAAATATATTCACGGGATCCACCTTTCACTATTTGTATTTAATTTAATTATTAAATCTTTGTATTCTGTTTGGGGATTACAGTATTGCATGATTTAGTGGGAGAGACATTTTAGATTAAAAATCCATGATCTAGTTTATGCTTTTGATATTATATGAAACTGCTTAATTTCTGCTAACCGTTTTTCGTGATCTATATGATAGATTTGCGATGGCGGCACAATCCAAAAATCAGTTTGCGCGTATGCTTGATGTGAACAAACTTAAAGGCGCTGAGAACTTCGCTGACTGGGAATTGGATTTGAGGATTGTCCTCGATTCCGAAAAGCTGGGATATGTTCTTGAGGGTCTGTTGCCTCTTGCTGTGGGTGCGGACGCTACGGAGGAGGAGCGCCAAGTTTTTGAAACTTGGAAGGATGATGATTTAAGGGTTAAATCGTACATCCTTAGTTCACTGTCTCCGAAACTCAAGAAATAATACTATGGTATGCTAGATTCGTATAGTATGATGACCCGATTGAGACAATCGTTTGAGAACCAAGAACAAGTGATTGTTCACAAAGTCGCAATGGAACTGTTCCATGCGCGTCTGGATGAGGGGCATGATGCTAGCCCACATGTTCTTCAGATGATCGGTTTGATCGATCAATTGAGGCAACAAAATCTCATCTTGAATGACATTCTCGGTAGGAGTGTCATTCTTGGTTCACTTCCAGCTTCATATCGCCAGTTCGTGATGTACTTCAACATGAATGAGACTGTCTGTACCTACAAAGAGCTACATAGGATTTTGCTCACGGCAGAATATGACCTTAAGAAGGGAGTACCGAGTCGCCCTCCGAGATCTATTTCTCTCTCTGTTTCTTCCCAGACGTGGTCAAAGGGAAAGAAGAAGAAAGGGAAGAAGAAGAAGACTTTTGGTCCTCAACAACAAGCAAAGATTGCTAAGCCCAAGAAGGCTTCTGAAGACAAATGCCACCACTGCGGCAAATTCGGGCATTAGAAATGGAACTGTCCTGATTGCATCGCCCAGCTGAGGAGAGATAGAGCATCTACATCAGGTGCATTTATTTTTCCAGTTATTGATTTATCTTTGGCTTATGAAGCCGTTACATCTAGCATGATTTTAGATTCTGCTTGTCTCATTCACATTTGCAATTCATTGCAGGTGCTGAAGGAAAGTAGGAGGCTGAAGCCCAGAGAGATGCAGTTGCGATTCGGGAGTAGAGACTCTTTGGATGCAGTTGCAGTGGGAGTATGCGAGATCTCATTGCCGAATGTGACACTTTTGTTAAATGAATGTCATTTTGTACCAGGATGTGTAGCTAATATTATATCACTTTTTGTATTGGATACAGAAGGCTTTTGTATTAATATTAAGAACAGTTCTTTATATTTATATGATAGAAATAATATTCAGATCCTTTGTTGTCCAAACCAGCATGGTCATTATACATTGCAAACTTCAAAAGATATTTTAAATACTTGAGTTAATAAATGTAGTTTACATGTAATTAATGATACTGAACCTTGGCATATGCGGCTTGGTCACATTGGCGTTAAACGCCTTACCCAATTGGTTAGGAATGGTTTGATACCAGATCTTACCATTGAATCCTATCCAACTTGTGAATCCTTTATTCAGGGTAAGATGACCAAGACCCCTTTTTCTGGTGTTGGACACCGCGCCACTAACTTACTGGAACTCGTACATTCTGATGTATGTGGTCCACCAAGTCAGATTGCTCACAGTGGTTATTCGTACTTCGTTACCTGTACCGATGATCTGTCACGGTACGGTTATGTCTATTTGATGCGACATAAATCGGAAACCTTTGAAAAGTTCAAAGAGTTCCGAAATGAAGTAGAAAAACAAACTGGACAATATATTAAATGCCTTCGATCTGATCGAGGTGGCGAATATATGAGTGGTGAGTTCATGGATTATATGAAGGAGAATGAGATTCTCGCTCAATATACTCCTCCAGGTACTCCAAAGCACAATGGAGTGTCTGAGAGGAGAAATCGGACTTGATTGGATATGGTCCGATCAATGTTGAGTTTCACATATTTGCCCTATTTTTTATGGGGCTACTCTATTTTAAAAGCTGCATATCTTTTGAACAAGATTCCTTCAAAAGCTGTTCTTACGACTCTGTATCAGATATGGTTCGGTAGGAGACAAAATCTTAATTATATTAAGGTTTGGGGTTGTCCTGCCTATGTCAGGGTGACTCAACAAGATAAGTTTTCGCCTCGAGGGAAAAAGTTTAGGTTTGTCGGATATCCTTCGAATACGAGGGGATATCTGTTCTATGATACCGAGCATCGAAATGTGTTCGTAGCTCGCTTCGCAAAATTTCTAGAAGTAGAATTTTTGTCAGAAGGTGGTAATCATAGACAGGTTGAGCTTGATGAAGTCCAACATGAAAACAACGAACCAACGGAGGAACTTGAAGTTCAAGTAGATGAAGGACCTTCAACACACACACTCCGTAGGTCCGAAATGGTATATAGACCTCCTGAACGCTTGTATTTGATACAAGAGAAAGAGTCTGGATGTTCTCTTAATTGAAGAGACAGATCATTTCACCTATAGAGAATCGATGTTGGACATCGACTCCGTGAAATGACAAAGTGCCATGAAATCCGAGATAGACTCAATGCATGAGAATCAAGTCTGAGACTTGGTTCCGCTTCCCGAAGGAATTGTTCCTATCGGTTGTAAATGGGTTTACAAAAGAAAGCGCGGGCTGACGATAAGGTTGAAACTTACAAGGCCCGACTGGTAGCAAAAGGTTACACGCAGCGACCTGGCGTCGACTACGATGAAACGTTTTCACCGATAGCAATGCTTAAGTCTATTCGGATTTTGCTTTCTATAGCTGCGTATCATGACTACGAGATTTGGCAAATGAATGTCAAAACGGCTTTTCTAAATGGATTTCTTGATGAAGAAATCTATATGGAACAGCCGGAAGGTTTTGCGTCCAGCGAAAACTTGGGCATGGTATGTAAGCTTAAGAAGTCCATTTATGGACTTAAACACGCTTCACGAAGTTGGAATCTTTGATTCGACGAGATTATTAGATCGTCTGGTTTTCTCAAGAATTCAGAAGAATCCTGTGTGTATCAGAAGGCCAGTGGGAGCATGGTCGTATTTTTAGTCCTATATGTTGATGACATCCTAATCATTGGGAATGATTTAGGTATGTTACAAAGCGTCAAAGCGTACCTCTGTAAGAATTTCTCCATGAAGGACCTGGGAGAAGCTTCCTATGTTTTAGGGATAAAACTCTATAGAGATAGACAAAGGAGGCTGATTGGGTTATCCCAATCAACATACATAGATAAAATCTTGGAACGGTATAGTTTTGGTAACTGTAAGACAGCAAACATACCGTTCAGACATGTGATTCATCTTTCTAAGAAGATGAGTCCACAAACAGAATATGAGAAGGTTAGAATGTCTAACCAACCTTATGCTTCGTGTTTGGGTAGCATAATATATGTCATGTTATGTACGAGGCCTGATATCAGTTTCGCTGTTAGCGTAACTAGTCGATATCAGTCCAATCCAGGTAATGACCATTGGATGGCCATTAAACATATCCTCAAGTATCTTAAAGGTACTAAGGATAAGTTAATAATTTATGGAGAAAACGAACTGCAAGTTAATGGGTATACGGATTCTAATTTCCAATCGGATCCTGATGATAGAAAGTCTACATCTGGATTCATATTTACCCTTAACGGAGGTGCAGTTTGTTGGAAGAGTTCCAAACAGGGATCGACAACAGATTCCACCACTGAGGCGGAATATATTGCAGCTTCTGAAGATGCAAAAGAGGCTGTGTAGATAAAGAACTTTATCACAGAATTGGGAGTTGTCCCAAGTATCGAGAATGCGATTACGTTATACTGTGATAATACTGGAGCCATTGCGCAAGCAAAGGAACCGATAGCGCATCAGAAGTCGAAGCATGTGGAACGCAAGTGTAGGACACAGGACCTGGGCGACGCCGTTCCTAGGCTCGCGGCCTAGTTGGGAAGGATTACATAATATGGAGTCGCCACCCGGTGTGAACCGGGACAAAGATTTAAGGCCGCACTCACCCCTCGCAAGGGAAGACCTCAAACCGTTGGGTTCGGAATGGTCCCTTACTTATGTCACTTGTAATGAAAGGATTTATATAATAATTTAAACAAGCTGAAGTAACAATTATTTCTAGAGGTATCATGCTTCTAAATTCACATTTATAAAATAAAATATGCGCCTAAATATACATGTATTTCATATATAAGATTGCATGCTTAACATATATCAAGATAGCAGCTAACATACATCTTTACTTGCATATCATATTCAGGAAAAACACAAGCGCACATATTAACCATACAAGCACACATATGAGCATTTTTCCAAGTGGTACGTGGAATTGTAGCCCAAGTACAGACCGCACTACCGTCCATTCGGAATCGGCTACGGAATTTACGTCTGGGTTTCCATCCGATATACCGCGAGAAAATACTCAAATGGTATCATGACACAAGCATATGAATGGTATAACATTTGCATAAGAAAGATCAACCAATAGGCACTTATGCATGAATATAATAAGACGACATCTCAGTTCAGTGTGTGCACGTTCGTGTAGCGTTCGTAAACGCGTTCGAACGGAAATGAAACAGAATGCTCACGTCGAGTAGCGTTCGTAAACGCGTTCGAACGGAAATGAAACAGAATGCTCACGTTCGAGTAGCGTTCGTAAACGCGTTCGAACGGAAATGAAACAGAATGCTCACGTTCGAGTAGCGTTCGTAAACGCGTTCGAACGGAGATGAGACAGAGAGCTCACGTTCGAGTAGCGTTCGTAAACGCGTTCGAACGGAGATGAGACAGAAAGCTCACGTTCGTATGGCGTTTGTTAACGCGTTCGAACGGATACGAGACCTGACACATAATAAGGCAAAAACACATGCGCGTTCGAGTTGCGTTCGTGAACGCGTTCGAACGGATACGGACCTGATGCAATACATAAACAGAAAATAAAAGGGCGCGGCGAAGCACTGCCGTAAAGGTGACCTTTTGGGGCTCTTGATCTCTCAAAGAGAGGACCTTTAGACCAACATGCTAAGCCCATGCGCGTCACATCACACATGCAAGAATAGAACCATTCATATCAACCAAGTATGCCCGATTGAACATATCTCACATCCAATCTGAACACACATCAACTGGCGCGGCAAAGCATCGTGGTAAAGGGCTTTTAGCCCCTCCCCATAGGGGATCTCACAGCACACTTACTAAGCCCATGCGCTCGATTGACTTATACATACGAAAATGAAGATAACAATATCAAACTAAGTATGCCCGATTGAACGTATCTCGCGTCCAACCGAACATACATCAACCGACGCGGCGAAGTAGTGTCACGAAGGTGGCCTTCTCGGCTCTTTGTCTCCTAAATGAGGACCTTTGGACTAACTCACTAAGCCCATGCGCTTGGTTGAATCATGCATAACTAACGACATATTGAGTTTAGGTAAAACAAACTAAATAAACAAGGGCAACACAACAAAGAAAGATGGTGTCATTTACCCAAGCGGTACGTGGAATTGTGGCCCGAGTAACAGATCATATTACCGTCCATTCGGAATCGGCTATGAAATTTATGTCCGGGTTTCCATCCGATATACCGCGAGAGTTGACACCTCTCTCATTCATCCAATACCCACAACATACATCATACACACAATGGTACCACAATACAGAAAATATAATCAAATAAATGACCGGAAAGTAAAAATGAGAATAAATGTGAAAGATACCCTCAGGTCTAACCTTTTAAGCCGTCTCTCGGACTCACGTTCCACGAAGATCGAAAAGGGGGTAAAAAGTTCCGCAACTTTTTCTGGTCTGCTGGTTCAACGTCCTAGCTCACTGTTTCACCGCTTTGCCTACGATTCGAACTCCGTTCTGCTCCTATTCGGCTCCTGTTTTGCTGCTCGCTGCACGGGCTACCTGTTTCAATGTTTTCAAAGAACTATTCCAAGTTGTGTGGGTTCTTAGTGCGATTAATATGATTATTTTTAGATTATCTATGTAGTTTTCTAAGTTACTGTTTTTTAAGGATTTGTGTATGTGTGATTGTTCTCTCTTTTTGCTTGTTTGGTCTTGGGTGTAAGAGAGTCTAGAGAGATTTTGAGAGAGTTTTTGGGTGTAAATTCATATGTGTTTTTTTTTAGGAGACCAAGGCTTGGTGAGGGGTTGTTTATATAGAGAAGGGTTAGGGTTGACAAGAGAAGGGATTTTGTGCATGTTAATTAGAATCTGATTTAGTGTTTAGCAAGGAAGTCAAAGATTGAGGGGGGACAAATTTGGTTTAGATTAGGAAGTCAATACTTTTAAATTGGTGATATCTTATTGAATTAGGAAGTCAAATATGATTGGCTTTAATTGGTTAAGATTGATTTTAATTAGGCAAATCTTATTTTTTAGTTTTAGTATATAATATTTTTGATTCATTTATATTAGGCATGATTTATTTTATGTTTTATTTAATGTTTATTAAATTTTAATTATTTTATTTATTTAATTTGGGATGTGTTTTTATGGGGCTTTGGGGAGCTAAATGGGCTGGGCGTGAGGCTAGCAGCAAAACCAGAATTACCGACACCGTTCGAACGCTTACAGAACGCGACACGAACGCCCGCAATCTGTTTCCCATTCGAACGAAGTAACGAACGCAGCACCAACGAAGACAGTGAGCGTGCTTGTTCTGAATTTCCCCTTCCGATATCCGTTTCCCGCGCTTCCGTGACTCAAAAGGTAGTGCCTCCAAATGAGGCTCATCATCGGTTTTCACATGCGAAAATGCAATGCCTACAGTCGCCCCCACTTTGATGGGACTTGTGCAGTGTGTGGCTTTGAACAATCCTATCAAAGTTATGCAATGTTTTACTTACCTGGCTAGCTAGCTGTCTCGAGCTGAGCCGATGCTGCAGTGGACCTCGATCCTGAGACGCGTCTCGATGCTGCTGATAATGTGGACCTCGAACCTGGGACGCATCCCAATAGCTGCAACTGAGACAACGGGGGCCTCACCCGACCTGGGACGCATCCCATACCGTTGACAAAACGTGGGCCTCGACCCTGGGACGCATCCCGAAAAGATGATGCAGTGGACCTCGATCCTGGGACGCATCCCAATAGCTGCAACCGACAACGGGGGGCCTCGACCCTGGGACGCATCCCAATACCGCTGACAAAATGTGGGCCTCGACCCTGGGACGCATCCCGAAAATGATGATGCAGTGGACCTCGATCCTGGGGCGCATCCCAATAGCTGCAACCGACAACGGGGGGCCTCGACCCTGGGACGCGTCCAATACCGCTGACAAAATGTGGGCCTCGACCCTGGGACGCATCCGAAATGATGATGTGGAGCTTCGCTCCTCAGCCAATATGGGCTTCGCCCCCAAGCTGACATGATGTGATGCGGAGCCTCGCTCCCCAGTCGATATGGGCTTCGCCCTCCGAGACCCATACCCGAACTTAACTTCAGTGGGATCTCAATCTTCAGATTGCTGCCCATATCAAATGCTGTGCCTTTACCATCTCTGATTGGCTTACTGCTCGCTCTTCTGCGTCTTCAACACCTGTTTACACAAAACAGAACAAACACAAAAAATATGCAATAGGTTACGTGTATGCATGTATGCAGGAGTTTTCTTACTCCGTGGGGTAGGTCTTCCTGGCGACCAAGTCTTCTCAAGCAAAGTACAACTTCAACCTGTCAACATTGATTGTTTCTGTGAATTCATTTCCTTCCAAGTCTGATAGCTTCACTGCTCCATTTCCCAGGACTTTCTGAACGATGTAAGGTCCTTCCCAGTTAGGCCTGAATTTCCCTCTGGATCTGTTTTCGACGGCCTCGACTGCTTAAGTACCAAATCACCCTTCTGATCTTGTGGGGACATACTTTCTTGTTGAATGCCCGGGCTAGTCTCTTCTGATACAACTGCATGTGATACAAAGACTCCGTTCTCTTCTCATCCAACAGTACCAACTGATCAAATCTCTGTGCGGCCCATTCCTGTTCCGGTGTTCTGCCTCTGCTAATACCCTTAGGGACTGGCATTTCCACTTCTACTGGCAATACTGCTTCCATTCCGTAGACCAAGGAGTAAGGTGTTGCACCCGTTGCCGTTCTGACCGACGTTCTGTACCCCCACAAAGCATACGGTAACTTCTCGGCCCAATCTCTACAATTTTCTGTCATCTTGGCTAAAATTGTCTTTATAGTCTTGTTGGCTGCCCTCAACTGCCCCATTTGCCTGCGGCCTGTACGGTGATGACTTGTGTGACCTATCCCGTGCCTCTGTAACATTGCCTTCGTCTCTCCTTGAAACTGGACCCCGTTGTCTGTCACTACATGAGTCGGCATACCATACCGACATGAGGTTCCGAGCTATGAACTTTGCCATCTGCTTCGCTGTAACAGTACGGAAGGATTCGGCTTCCACCCACTTTGAGAAGTAATCCACTGCTACTACTATGAAGCGATGCCCATTAGATGCATTCGGTCGAATTTCCCCGATCAGGTCAATCCCCCATGCTGAGAACGGCCATGGCTCTGACAGCCCGTGCAATTCTGTGTGCGGTAAGTGATTCAGATTACCATGTGCTTGACAGTCATGACAGTGCTTTACCATCTTGGCGCAGTCTGTCTCCATGGTTGACCAATAAACCCCTGTCTCACACTATCTTGCGGGACAAGTTCAGCCCATTCATGTGCGGGGCCACATACCCCGGCATGTACCTCTTCCATCACTTTCTGAGCTTCTTCTTTTCTCAAACATTTCAACTGAATACCGTTTGCCTGCCTCTTGTACAGTTCCCCTCTCAAAGTCACATACTGGGAAGCCAACTTCTGAATGGCTATTCTGTCTTTTCTGCCCGCCCCCTTCTGGGATTCACCATGTTCCAGATACCTCTGAATGTCATAATACCAAAGCGTACCATCGTCAACCTCAACTTCCAGAATTCTTTCTATCATCATAAGCAGGTTACTTGCTGTTGTCAGTATCAATGGTCTCATCACTAACTTCTCTGGATGTTCCCAAGTCGCTGCTAGTGTAGCCAATGCGTCTGCCATCTCTGATTCTCTTCCCTCGGTAGGTGCTGAAACTTACACTCGGGGATATCCTGTGCCATTTTTTCTGAGGTGAAACAGATAAGGCCTCAACCGTTCTTCCTTCAATTCCCATTCTCCTCGCATCTGCTGGATTACCAACATAGAATCTCCGTAGATTTCCACACTCCCGGCCTTCAAGGCTATCAATGCTGTCAGGCCAAAAGCACATGCTTCATACTCAGCCATGTTATTAGTCACTCTGAAGGTCAGCCTCTTAGCCAAAGGTAGAGTCTCTCCCTCGGGGGTTACTATCACGATCCCAATTCCGGCTCCCTTGTAATTCACTGCTCCGTCAAAATACATCTTCCATCTCTGAGCTGTTATTGCCTGGATTTCTTCATCTGGAAACTCAAACTTATACTGATCCCCCTCAACAGGTTGCAATGCCAGAAACTCCGCTACTGCTCGTCCCTTGATCACCTTGGAGGTGACATACTCAATGTCAAACTCTGTCAACAATACCAACCATCGGCCCAGTTTTCCCACTAGTGAAGGCACTGAATGCAGATATTTCAGAGGATTCTCCTTTGCCACCACCTGGATCTTGTAAGACTGGAAGTAATGTCGCAACTTTCTGGAAGCCCATACCACTGCAAGACAGATCTTCTCAACTTCCTGATACGAGCCTCATACGGAAGCAGCTTCTTACTCAGATAATAAACTGCATGTTCTACCCCTGCCTCATCTGCCTGTACCATCATACCCCCAATGCTTCTGACTCTATAGCCAAATACAATATCAAAGTCTACCCGGCCTCGGAGGCTCAATACAGGAGGCTTTACCAAGTACTCTCTGATTCTGTCGAAGGCGGTCTGACACTGTTCATTCCATCTCACCGGCTGATCTTTTCTCAATAGTTTGAAGATAGGCTCACATACTGATGTCAACTTGGCAATAAAACCGACTGATGTACTGAATCTTTCCAAGAATGCTCTGACTTCCTTTTCTGTCTTTGGTGCAGGCATTTCTGTGATTGCCTTGATCTTTTCGGAGTCTACCTCTATTCCGCCCATTCCCACTGTATGACCAAGCATTTCCCTGATGTCACCCCAAACACACATTTCTTGGGATTAAGCCGCAGGTTATATTTGTCAACTCTCTGGAGGAACCTTTCCAATGCCTCAATATGCCCACTCTGTCTCTGATTTCACCATCATGTCATCCACAT
>SKCR01054826.1:0-35616 GCA_019454045.1 Zanthoxylum bungeanum | reverse complement strand
ATCCTTCATCCATAACATTTTTCATGCTTGATATATGATATATAATCCAATTTTTATGTTTGCGCATGCAAGTAATTTAGATGTTTCTTGACTTTTAGTTCTACGCTAACGGGAAACGTAACGAAAATTTAATGGTTATGTTAAGTTATGTTTTCTAAGGTAGAATTGAACAATTTAGAAATTGATCTAGATTATTTTCTACATTTGATGTAGAGCAAAGCTTTCTTGAGGAATATCCCCGCTTAAATAAGGCAGTAAAGTGACATGTATTGGATGCATGTTTCTTGGTCCATCTTGTCAATACGGTTTATGAGTATCTTTCTATGGCTGCATCCGAGAAAGTGCCAAAGCAGTGTGAGTGTAGTTGATAGAATTTTATCGATGCCGGATTTATATTTGATACTAGAAAAATTCAAATGAAAGTGGAAATCCTGAACGTGCCAAAGCTGTCAGGACTACATCGGTAGCTTGAGTTTGTCATTGGCAAGTGAAGCCTTGATATGCCTCATTGTGAACGTGCCAAAGCTGTCATAAAGAGAAACAGTTAGGACCAAAATCAGGAGTCATAGTGAGTGTGATTGACAATGAGTTGTCTATCTAATGAATATACGTAGGCGAGATCGTGCCAAAGCTGTGAGTCGAAATATATTCATGGGGTCCACTTCTCACTATGGAATTCAATTTAATTATTGAATTCCTATTTTTCGTTGGGGATTACGGTATTACGTAAAGTAGTGGGAGACACTGCTGGGTTAAAAATCCATAACTAAAGCAGTGTGTAATATTATGGAAATTGCTGCTTTTATTTTCCTTTATTCTATATTGTTGATAGAATCTAAACTTCTTATCCACTGCATGGATATTATTTGAATATATTTTCTGACTTCACTAATGATTGCGTATTTGTAGAATAGGTTCTAGAATGTTAGTAGTATTGGATATTGTTAGATTAGTCTAAACCATCGGGAACTGTTGTTCCGATTTTCTTGAAAAACAAGATGGTTAGTGACTTAGTTTCTAAGTCATGATAGGTAATCTAAATAGATATCTGTTTTAGGATATAATTGTCTAGAGAGAATAGTTTCTTGTGCGGTAAGAATTGACATGAATTAGTTCATGTCTCAAGATTCTTGACTGGCATTAAGAAAACTCCATTAGGTATTTGTTTATCTTATAATGACGTTTCTTGGCTTTAGTGACTTTTAGAAGTCACGTGTTTGACACAGTTTGCTAATCAATTATTTGCAATTATTGTGAATAATTGAAGGCAAATTATAGAGCTTAAGAAAGAAGATGTGTATAGTTGTGTGTTAAGAATATCGATTCTCACAATACGACAACTATAGGTATTGGATACCAGATCTCTCGTCTCGTTATTTAAAATATTATTTAATGATTGTTTTGATATTTGATATCAGAACTTGTGACTATTGGATAGTTACTTGTTTTTTATAAACAGTTGTTACATATTTTAACACGACTAGTAGTGTCATTGATATAGAGATAAACATTAAGAAAAATATTCAGTTAACTAAATAACTTAGAACAGTGCTTTATGAGATTTTATCACATAAATATTATATGCTTATTCCGTATGGTAAAAGATGGTCTGATACAAGATCACACCATATATCCTTATCCATTTAATGAATATTGTATTCACGATGTGATTAAATCTCATTTAACCAATGATCGTCATTGGACCACAGATTTATTAAACTAATACATTGGATGTATGTAGTTTAATGAATTATAAATTACCTTGGATAGTTTTCTTTACTTCATAATTTAGTTAATGAGTTGTCATGACTTAGTTGCGTGTTTCTAAAAGAATATATATTGAACGTCTTGAATGGTTCGAGAATTTTCAATATGTTTCTGATGAAACGCGGATAGAATATTTTGAATGGTTCAAAGATATTCTATTTGAAGTGTTGAAAACTATATTTTTAAAAATTCATCATGAGTTTTTGAATTGTTCAATAATGTTTGATATGATCAAACATATGAATTTATGGCAATTAGTTCTAAATTTATTTAACGAATGTGATTCTTACTCAATATTATTCTTCTACGATTCCATCGTGATGGAATTGATCAGTAGGAGAAATTGAATCTTATATGATATGATTCGTTTGATATTGAGTGTTACCGAATTAGTTTTCAATACTCTTGGGGATATGCTCCAGTAACACTAATTCATATTTTTAATTAAGGTTTCATTAGTTTCTACAGTTACGTATATGATATGTATAAGTAGAAAATTCGAATCTTGAAACTTTTGAGATTTGAATCTTTCTGTTGTATAATGGTTATATAATTGAAAAGTACTTGCGCATCAGAGGTACAAGTAAAAGTTTATCATTTGTTCTATTTAATAGAATATTGTATTCTATTTGATAGAATATATTTTCTACGATCTCGAGTAATACAATTATTTTTTATTACTTGGTGTGTAACATCGGATGTTGACCAATGTAGAAAATACTTGACTTAATGATAAACTATAAATGGAACCACGTAATTAATAAGATGAAAAGGCCCTTAGACGGCTTCCATATAAGTCCAATATGATGTCATAATCATTTGCGAAATATTTGATACTTAATGGTTCTGTTGTTTTCTTATCGAAGAAAATTATCCTATAACTTATAGTGGGAGCGATATTTGATATCGATTTCGGAAGTTAGCATTAAAACATAGATCTAAGATTGTTTATAGCTTACTACGATCAAGTTTTGAACTTGATTGTGCTCTTGTTATGAATCGTTCATAAAATGTGCAAATTGTTTGCGCAGCAAAAGCAAAGTGAGCTAATTAAAGGTTTGACCTTTATAGTATGACAGTGAGAAAGATTATACTCAGTAATATATTGTAGATTCTGAGAAAACTTGTCTCTAGTCGCACTAATTGAACAATTAAAGATCTGTTGGTTAACGTTGATATTAAACTATGTATTTTGGCTAAAGAATGCAAAGTGGCGTTCCTGAATGGTTTCTTCGAAGAAGAGATCCATTGTGGTTTCTTTGTTTGAAGAGTTCATTCTAGCCCTAGAGTTTGTATTCTGCAAAGATCACAGTTTGATATACTAGCTTATAGAGCTTATTGTAGACTCATATAAGCTTTCTGGAAATCTGTATTTTTTTCTAATTTTGATAACAGTCAGATTGTCTGATTTTATCAAAGCATAAAGAATACACATTTGATAGTAGGGTCAATGGGAGCGTACAAATTTTTTTCTAGTGTTATATATCCTAACTGTTGGTTTCTAATTAGGTCCCAAGAATCATCAAATCAAGCAATGAAACAAGTGAATACACATCAAATGAGGTGCGGAATATACTCACATTGACCGGATCTTACGACGCGAAGAAGAAAACTCCTCCAAGAAGCTCGGCAGTGGATCTTCTAGCTCGTGGACTGCTCGGTTTGGGCTGTGAAACTCCTCCAAGAATTCGGCCATTGATGAATCCATGGAAGCTCCAAGCTTCAAGCTTCAAAAGATGATTCCAAGCTCCCAAATTCGCTGCCCTATCACCTTTGTATAACCCATTTGTGTGTGCTAGCACTTGGTTATTTTTGCCACAAAAACCACTCCATTTCTTCTCCATTATTCTCGGTAAAACTGCAGAAAACAGAAGCAAGAATTCGGCTCCAAGTCGTGAGAGAAGAGAAGGAAAGAGAAGAGGGAAAATGGTTTCCTAGAAACCGTGAGTGGAGAGAGAGAGAGAGTAAATGAAAAAATGTATTTGGTTTTATTTATTTCCAAAATTAATAAACCATTTACCTTTTCAATTTCAAAAAGTCAAAAGCAAAAAACAATAAATGTTTCTCAATCAACTCACATCATCTCACATCAATCAATCAGCAATTGTCACATCACTCAAATGGACATGTGATTTGACGCTTGATACGACTAATGATTTGACGCTTGATTTGACTTGCGTGCCGCATTCAAATTTGAAATGTGAATGCGCTCGCAAATAATCCTGGGCTCGGGTTCGCTAATTCCAAATTAACGAATTTTCCGTTGCGACGTAATTAAACGATTACGCCTAGCGAAATCACTATTCACGTCGCTAACGAATTAATTCTAAATTAATTCATTCGCCCGAATTAAAATCTAATTTCAATTCCGCGTCAAAATCCAATTTCGTATAATATATCAAACATATTATTTTATCGATTAATTCCAAATTAATCGTTCTCTCTCTTTAAATAATATTTTATCCCAGATAAAATATCTCCGTAATTAATCCCAGATTAATTTTCTCTCTCTTCTAATTAATCCCAGATTAATTAAAGTGCGAGTCATACGTCATCGGTGAATCTTCGGGAAGCGACCCATGAGATCCCCGGATATGTTGGTAGTAAATACGGTCATCGGACTATCCGAACACGTAAGTACCTCGTACTACGTTTATACCGATTTACAAGACAAGGTTGGCTTCTAGCAAATCGCCATGCCTACCCAATTCTCCAGAAATATCCTTATAGGAATATGTGATCTATATCAAGCGTAGTATACCGTAGTATTGTGTATGTCGATCCAGTATCGGATGTTCACGTGCTAGGCCTAGGGCTGGAATTGTGTCTGCCTCGTACGAAGCACATATCGGATGTCTGGCAACTAGTCTCTATAATCGGATATACATGACCTAGTCATAATATCCTGATAGCTCGAGCATTTAAGAGAACGAGTTCCGTATCCTATGTGACCATCATCTTTATATGACTGGAGTGATACTTCTATCTTAACATCACACCCAACACACTACGATTCTCAATATACCCAGAATTGGCGTACACAGAACCTGTTAAAGCCCTGGACGACCTCAACCAAAGTATATTGATTGTCGCAAGTATTAGCGGTGCAAGTCTCAGGTTAAGACCAAATACACCTACCCTGATTGCAGACTCCCATAGACACATAGTCATACTACCAATGGGATTCCGCAGGGGTCTATCCAGAGCGAAGCTGTTTCCCGTACCATCGGTAAAACACAACCTCCTATTACACTTGCATGAGTATCCTATACCCAAATATATGAGAACTATGCCGTTGTGCCCTCACAAACGTGCACAAGTGTAATACTAGTCTTTTACGTATTTATGGATGTCCAATCTCGATAAAACTCTGACTAGGGATATTTAATGATTTCTTCTTCGTGGACTGATACTGTCTCATATCATTCTCCGTCCAGGAACAAATCATAGGGACCTCATATCATTTATATATCTAGGTGATCTAATCACAAATGATAAGAGTGCAATCTCCTTTGTCACATAGTTAATTTGTACAACAACACCATGATCTGTACAAATAGTGACACTATGGGTCATAATTGTCCAACACTAACCACATTATCATTATTAATGTAATAATGAGATGTTTATAAGGTAAAAGGTTTACCCAAGTCTTCTTTTCTTAGTGAAAACAGTGGGAGTAGTCTCTGTTATATTTGATATAAAGTTTTATATATGATATAAAATAAGAGACTTGTGAGATACTCCCATTAATCGTGCATTAGATATGATCTAACAAAGGACACATCAAAACTATCTGTATGATAGTTAGTATAATTGTTTGACAGTTAGTGTGTCTTTTATATATAATATTCATCTTTCGTAAAGGATGGTTCCTTTGTCGAAAGAGAAATTGATTATAATGTCTAGTCATTTATGCATCATAGGAGGATGTTATAATGAATACTATATTATGTGTGATTAAGGATATCAATTTAATCGTAATTATTACGAGCTATTTTTGATATGCTATAAACCAAAGGATGTGTCTTGAAACATGTTCTTTGTTATCTTTGAGATATTAAGAACGAGTTTCTTATTCATGGAGAATATAATCCGCAACCATTAAGATCAAATTAGTTTTGAGTCTAATTATAACGTTAGGCAGTCTACGTCATATAGAGTCAGAAAAGATGCAGTGAGAGTGTCACACATGATTCTACTTAGTAAGTGGAATTAGAAGCAACTTATGAAGTTGATGAGTGGTAAATGTATCACTATTTCCCACTCATTTAACCTAATATTTTGTATAGTTTCTTGAGTTTTGTGAATATTTTGATGTGTTTTGTGTTATTTTGTAGATAAATAAAGTTTCAGGACTCTCTAGAAGCAATTTGGGGCCAAAACAGTGAAAAGCAGACAAAAGGGCAAAATTGTAATTTCTCGCGTCGCGACGCGCAAGCCTTATACGTCGCGACCGCTAACGTGCGCCGCCTGCTAAAATGCGCCGTGCCACATGTCACAATCTGAGAAGTCTGCTAACATGCGCTGGATGCTAACGTTCGCCTGCCACGTGTCAATATCAGAGCAGATCCGCTAACGTGCGCCGTGCCACGTGTCACCATCACATGTTGCCGATAATCACCATCGCCACGTGTCACCCACGTGGCATCCACATCAGTCACATGCCAAGTCAGCTTGCCACATGTCAGCCACGTCATTATCAACCAATCATCTAATGCCACGTGTCCCAATCACACGGTGCCGAAAATCAACATCGCCACGTCAGCATAATCATTGAGTTGCCGATGCCCTCTGCCACATGTCACCTTATCGCGAATCCAAGTACCACGTGTCCTCACCTCCGCAAGCCACGCCGTAAATCACGGCTCGTCGCGACGCGTGAAGCCTGTCGACGCCTATAAATTCAGTTCGATTTCAGAATTCAAATCATGCCTTCCTTAGGTTTTGTAAGGAATTTAAGGATTGCATCTTGTTTGTTTAAGTTTTTATAATTTAAATTAAGCATTTTTACTTTTAGTACTTTTAATTATGCACTTTTACTTTCTGTAATAAATTTATTTTATTTTCTTTTATGTTCAGTAGTTAATTTACTGCTGGGGAAAGGTGAATCTTTTTACTTTTGTAATTTAGATTAATCTCCCTTAATTATAATATATAAACTAGTTAAAACCTGACTTAATGAGGATACCGCTTGATTGGTCGGTTGGTAATTGTTTAAATTGGTTTTAACCTGACTAAGCATGGATATCGCCATATTGGTCAGTTGGTAATTATCACGTAAATTTATATATTATAATAAGAGAGATTTCTAAATTAGAAATAGTAAAGGTAGATTAATCTCACCTAATTTATAATATGAAAATTGTAATTTAATATGGATTTAAAAGTTGATACCGCCTTAATGGCTTGTTTTAATTATGTAACATAATGTGACACCGCTTATAGGATGGTCTTTAGGTGACAGATGATTACCGCCTATATGGCTGGTTTATGGATAAATAATAACACCACATTTATGGCTGGTTCAACTTAATTGGGTAACACTGGCAATTTCCATATTATAATAAAGTGAGATTTCTAAAAGTGGATCCCCTAACCCCCAATATTTTATTTTTATTCTAGGGAAGTGATGAAACACAATATTAACAAGCTTAATAATTGATTTAATTATATTATAGGTAATTCTTTAGTTTGTTTATTGAGTCTTAAGCTTAATTCTTCTTGTTGCATGATCACCAATAAGATTGATATTGTAAACTTAAAATGAACTTGGAAAGGGATTTTAGGTTTCGGCCTTAGATTCAATAGCTCACGATCTTCCTTGAGGATAGATAACCCTTTAATAGATTTCCTTACAGTATAGACATATACCTGTCGGGCGGGGGTAGCCATAATTGGAACTTGATCTTAATGAATTCAGGTAATTTGGTTAATATAGACATATGATTAATTAGGTTATTTGAGTGTTTGCATCTGACCATCGACAGAGGCTTATGCATATTTTCGTGTTCCAGGTTAGCAAATTAATTTATTATACATATATAAGAGAATCAATTCATCTTTTGTATAATATTGTGTGAAATCACAACCCTAGATATTTAAGTCTTTTGTTTATTTTCCTTAGTATTTTCTTTTAGGTATTTTATTTATTTATTTATTCAGCAAATCCACATTCAACCAACCAATCAAACAATCATTCTCTTCTCCCTTAATTAGATACTGGTAAATAAATAGTATCAACAATTAATAAAAATAGTAGGAATTAAGTCCTCGTGGGATCGATATTTTTATACTACTTGAACGATACGTGCGCTTGCATTATACGCGTGTGATTACGCCGGTCAGAAGTATTGACTGATGAAGTTGCATAATGATCTTGTAAATTAGAAGTTTTGATATTAATGTTGTGCTTGCGGTTGTCTGCATAGTATTGTGGATTTGATCCCTAAATACTTGGACAACTTAATAGCTATAGCACAATATTGATATCGCATCTGATTAATATTGATGTAGAACTTGGGTTCTACAAAATATGAATGATGATGGTTAAGGGAAATGATTGGGTTTGTTGGACAAACTCAATTTGTTATAGCGGGCTTACTTGTTGTTGCCTACCTTTTGAGTGTTAGGTGAGCTCTTGAAGGCCATGAGTATGTGATACACATTTAGATGTGTATATGATACCGTGGATTGACACTAGAGCAAGTTGGAGAAATTGTTAGGGTTGGTGCTCGAAGTGCCAATTCGGATCGTATTTATGTCCGATTCATAAATACGAACAATTTCTTTTTCCATAATATTACTTATTTAATGGTAGCACCTCTTATCTTTTATATACATATTCGATCTAATTACGATTAGATATCTAATTATGATTAGGTTGAAACTAAATCTGATTTAGTGATCCATGTATATTAGACAAAGACCCTAGCAATGTAGTGCGCAGTTACAACGTAGTTTGGAATTGACATTGGGAAGCGTCACTATAAGTTGTATATCCATAAATAAAGTTCCTGGTCAAGATTTACTAAAACGGGTCGGTTAGTAAAATCCGCTGAGACCAGTACATGATATCGTGACTTGGTCTGATGGTTTATCCCAATGAACCATGAGTCTTGGGAGACTTGTATAGACATATATGTGTTTATTTGATAAACACTGAACGACTCACTGAAGATTTCCTTATAGATGGTACACCAACGTCAATAGGAATCTTCTCGAGTTGAGTGAGCATAATGGTCCTTCGACTTGAGATACCACAGTGGATATATAAGTTATCCTCCACACTTTGATGGCAGTCACGTCACCGATCTATTTAGATCATACCTCCGCCTGTTCGTTGAGTGTGGACTGATGCTCATGATATCCAGTGCGTATCAAGATAGAATCTATTAGTCCTGTGTACAGGGCATAGGTTTTATACACGTGTTTGCGATCTAGTAAATCCATGGTCGTGGTATAACTTCGGAAGCGAGTTCCGAGTGTTATTTAGAGATCGTAAATTTGAAAGTCGACTATATTATACCATAAGGATTTGACGTTCTTATCTATATCCCGGGTATAATATGGATAGCCTGTGACGGAGAGATTATACGTATGCAATGACCTCGGCTTGCATAGTTTAGCGAGATTATCCATGATCGTCATAAGTCATGAGTGGATGAATTATGGACACGAAATTTGGTTTCGTGACAGATAAACCTAAACTTAGAGAGTCTCACAATATGAAGTGTACTCGTTGAGCACTTGGGCAACTCGTTATGAATAATACAAATTATTCATAATACTTCATCGAATTAAATGAGTTAATTCGAATCGTTTAATCGGTTAAACGAAAAATACATGCATTAGGGGATTTTGGTCAATTAATAATTAATGTGTATTTATATTTGATACAAAATTTGATTTGATACATATTAATTAATTTTCAAATGAGACTTTGACACATGCCATTAATATATGTATTTGTTATTTAATGTAAATAAAAATACATATATAATAATAATCATATTAATTAATTATTTAGATATTTAAATGTTAAATATTTAAATAATTAAATGATATCTAAATTTCATAAATGTTATGTTATATGGCCAATTATTATTGGTTACATGTGGCAAAGCTAAGTTGAAGAATACAAATTGATTTTGTCAACTTAGAAGCTTTAATAATTTAATTTGATTAAATAAATAAAATTGACCAAATTACCCTTCAATTTCGTCCCTACCCTAGTATTTAAAGTGTGAAAATTTATTTTCTCATTTAAGATCCTACATGGCCAAAAACCTCCTTGAACAAAAGCTCTCAAATTTGTTTAAATAAACCAAGAAGAAAGTGGAGAAAATCAAGAAAAAGCTTAAGGAAAGTTGAAGATTAAGAGGTAATCGTTAATATTCTTAAGTTTAGAAAATTAGTTTCTTGTTTTTGAGTTACTAGAATAGTTCTAGGGTTCTTTACTTCTTAGAATTTGGGGCTTTTTGATTTAGAGGATGGATTTGGAGGCTTATTGCATGTATGAAGTTGAATTGAATGATATTATTGTAATATTAGTTCAATTTGATCATTTGATGATATGTTACCATTCTAGAGTGTTATGAAAACTCTTGTAATGCCTAGAATTGTTCTTGGGTGCTTCATTTATGGTGGCTTGGATTGGTGTAAAGATTAATATGATTAATGTTGAGCAAAATGGATTTAAAGCTTGAAAAATGACAATTTTTGTTTCTGGATCAGATCTGAAAAAAATACACTTATGGTGATGAAAAATATGTCATATAAATGTATTGGATGTGTTTTGGGCATTGGAAACATTGCCGAAAATTATTTCGGAGTTGAAATATGCGAAAACGATGAAAAACGACGTTACCATTTGAGTTTTGGGCTTACCGGGTGTCCGCTATCCAAACAGTGAATTGGTCACTGTTTGGGCAGCCCATGAACTGCCCAAGAACTATTGGGGCAGACCTGGGCAGCCCCGTAAGTGTTGGTTGGTCGGTTCAGACAAAAATGAATTTTATGCCATTTTGTGGAAAAATATTTTTCGTAAAAGTTTCGCGATGTTTCTTAATTATTTATGTCATTATTTGATATCGAATAAATATGTTTAGGTGAAATATGAATAAATTATTCATATTAGATATTGAATAATTTATTCGGTAAATGTAAAAAGTTTTAAAATTTCGATTTCACTCGAACCGCAAGCTTCCGCTGCGCCCGCGCCAAAACCCCAACAGAGAATACTGGCTCGGGGCCATGTTGCATCCCGCCGAGGCCCTATTATGTTAGTTGGTATGGGGTTGGAGCATCTCCCCCATGGCCGAGCATTGATTGGTACAAGGAAAGGACATTCCCTTGTGACCAAGTGTTACTACTGGCTCGGGAATGGGTTACGTCCCGCTGAGGTCATTGTTGAGATTGTTGGCTCGGGGCTAGGTTGCCTCTCCCCGAGGCCATTGTTGAGATTACTGGCTCGGGGTTGGGTTGCGTCTCGTCGAGGCCATTGTTGAGATTGCTGGCTCGGGGGTGTGTTGCAACCCGCCGAGGCCATTGTTGAGATTGCTGGCTCGGGGCTTGGTTGTGTCTCGCAGAGGCCATTGTTGAGATTGCTGGCTCGGGGCTGGGTTACGTCCCGCCGAGGCCATTGTTGAGATTGCTGGCTCGGGGCTGGGTTACGTCTCACCAAGGCCATTGTTGAGATTGCCGGCTCAGGGCTGGGTTACATCCCACCGAGGCCATTTTTGAGACTACCGGCTCGGGGGCTGGGTTACGTCCCGCCGAGGCCATTGTTGAGACTACCGGCTTGGGTTACTTCCCACTGATGCCCCATTATGTTTGTTGGTGCAGGGTTAGAGCACCTCCCTCATGGCCACGTGCTGATTGGCACAAGGCAGAACACTCCCTTATGGCCGAGAGTTATAGATAGCTCGGGGTAATCCTGATTGATCAGTATAGATGGCTCGGATGGGCTCCATGTGCAATAGAGGTCCGATCTCACTAGTTGGATTTCAAATGAACGGATGAGATAGAGAAACCGTACAGATGGTTCGAAACGAGTAATTTGAGGGTAAGATTGTGATCCAAGGCCAGTCTGATCTTACCCCACTATTATAATTCATGGCACCAACTCATCAACTCGTTGATACCAAGAACTATAAGACAGATGTTGATAGTGATTTTTGGGCACCAGGCTCCCAGAAAAGAAGGAATGGTATAAAAAGGATTTCTGTTTCAAAGGTCATGAGGACCGAGGTTCGGTCGAAATGAGGGCTTCCCGCATTGCGCTAGCCTCAGGTCGGTTCATGTACTTCACCCAGCCAAAGAGTGAAGATGTTCATGGTAGATCAGATAGTTGATTTCTCGGCACCAACCCAACTTTATTGATCGGCAACCGTTACTTATGATTCTCGACCCGGTAGAGCTGGTCGGAGCATCAATATTTAATCACCAATCTTGGTTGGGTGGTTGGAATCTAGTATATGGACTCACATTCTCTAAAAAGGTCTGATGTGATGGGAGCAGACAGCTAGTTAATCTTCTAACACTAGATAACGTGTGGCAGTGGCCAAGAGTACCATGGTTTAATAAGATATAAGTGTTAGACTATAAGGTTACTATTTGAAGAACGATGGGAGAGAGAGCCTTGACATTGATGGCAGAAGTTATGTGGCTGACGTCGTGAGATTGATGTAATAATTTGATTTTCTCTAGTATATAAAGGGCTTGGGAAGTCATTGTAAATGGTCAGAAAAATTCACGTATAATTTGTAAGAGAGAGAGCTAAACAGCATAAGTGTAAGGGTGAGTTTGTAAGAGATCGGTCCAACCCGACCACATAATAAAATCTTCCTTTTCTTTGTGTCCGTGGACGTAGGTTGGATCCATTTCCGCCAACCATGTTAAATCCTTTGTTTGTCGTGTGTTTTCCTATCTCTTGCTAAGTTTGTATTTGGTCACCAAACCAAACAAATTCACAATTGAGGGGAGACTGTTTGAGAAGTGTTCTTCCAGAACTACCATTGGAACGAAAATCGACCGTCAACAGGATTAAAATGGTAACACCATTAAAATGGAAGATTTAAAAGAAAAATCGGTATAAGAAATTTTCAACTAAAGCTTCTCACTAACACGTGACACATTTGTAACGCTATTACAAATTTCAACAATAAAAAAATGCTACTCCCTATTCTATGAGAAATACTTATGTGTAGGGGTGTCAAATTTACCCTGACCCGCCCCGGATCCGCATGGACACAGAAGACCCGGGTTCGGGTAGACCCCGGTCCGTAATTAAAATAACCGGACCTAGGTTAAATAAATTAGGATCCGGGTGAATTCGGATCCAGACCCGGGATAGCACTGGTCTGGACTGGATAGACCCGAGGGAATTCGGATCCGGACCCGGGATAGCACGGGTCCGGCCCCGATAGACCCATGTCTTGAAAAAATTAAATAAATATAGTAAATTAGAATATAATAAAAAAATACAAAATAATATGCATATATAAATAAAAATATAATATAATATAATTAAAAAATATAAACGAATTGAAATAAAACTAATAAAATTGACAAAATATAAATGTAAATGTAAATATAAAATAATATAATATAATTAAAAGTTAAAAAAATAAAATAAAAAATAAAATAAAAAACGGGTATCTGGATCCGAACCGAGTATACCCGAGTCCGGACTCGGATCCGGATTTTTCCATTCATACTTGTGTGGTGTAGCCCTGCCATTTGTTTTTTGAAAACGTGAGAAACGCCACCGCCAAACCACCCATTTCGGGCTTAAGCAGAGCAGGTAAAACTTCCTGCTGTCCCAGATTCTTACAAGAAACGCACTATCTGGATTCGAATCCAGGACTTTAAGGTAAGATCTTGAACCCTACGTTATCAAACCACGCCTCTTGAAGACTGGTAGCCCTACCATGTAAGTTCGATAATAATAATTTTTTAATTTTACATTAAAATTGTGGGTCTCACAACAGCCTACAAATGATAGTGTTTATCCCCCACAAATATTTCTTCTATTCAATTCGTTCATGCTTTTCACACAGTATAAAAGTTAATTTGTGCCAAGTGATTCTCTCTTAATAATCTTGTGATATCGTTATTTTCACATAAACTTTCTAATACGAAGTGTTGAAGGTACCTTTTCAAAGACCTATATATATATATTTGTAGACTATTTTGTATTACGTCTTATAATATTATAAATTAAAATAGTTTTTCAAGCAAAGAAATATTTATATTTTAAACTTTCTAATTTGAATTACAGTTCGTTTTAGGGGTGGACAAAGGTCGGTTCGGTTCGGTTTCGAATCGAACCAAACCAATCTGAATTGATTTGATTCGATTTGGTTTGGTTTTAATATTTGGGTCCGGGTTTGATTTGTTTCGCTTCAAAACTGAATCAAACTAGTTGTTTAGAAGAATTAACCTCTAAACCGATCGGTTCGGTCAGTTCGGTTCACGATTTTACAAATCGATCAGTTCACTGTTCCGGATCACTATTCGAACAGAACCGAGCCAAACTGATCGGTTTAACTCAAACATAAATCGAAAAACTGAACTAAAACGCTATTTTCAGTTCGGTTCGATCATGTTCTCATATTGGTTACGCATGCCCTGTAGGTATATGTTTATCCTGCATGGAAATCTATTTAAAAGAATTAGATTACGCGCTATTATTCCCATGGTTAACCCAAATTTCCTCAGTCGAGCTCCTAAGGATTTACCACGACTATTTTATTGCTGGCCAAACAATAAAACATGCATTCAAACATATAGAATAATAAATAATTCAATAACAATCCCAATAGAATAAAAAGATATAAATTAATTAAATAAATAAATTTGTTTAAGATCCATTATAATCCTAAATTAATGATTTAACTACTCATAATATTCAATCAGCACAAACAAATCACTGATACAAAGTAAAAACTCATAAAGAATAAACTAGAGAAGAAGAGGAAGAAAGAACTCTCGTTTGCACTCTTTAACTTTAATCTCCAGCACCGATCGAGGAATTCGTTCTTGTCTTGTTCTATGTGTTATTCTACGTCTTTGAGGCTCTAAAAGTATGTTATGAGTATTCTCTTTAGGTTTTGGGACAAAATTATGTTTATATAGGAGTTCCGGAGATCTTTCATTCTTAAGAAATAAGAATTCTTCATGCATCAGGAAAAACGTCTATGTCATGAAGCGCAAGTCTTCGTGTCGTGACGCTGGCTGCTTTCAATCGGACGTCGCAACGTGCAACAGCCTGGGTTGCGACGTGTATAAAAAATTATGTTATACCTCAATTTTGCACTGTCTTGCATCGCGACGACCATGTTTGCGTCGAGATGCCAAGCCTGAAGTCTGGAATGCAACCCGATTTTGCACTAAATTTGCTGATTTATCGCTCGTTAAGTCCGCTTTAGTTGTATTAAGAGCTCGACCTACAAAACATATCCAAAGCACATCAAAATCTTCATACAACTCGAGATAACCCATAAAATACAAGATAAAGGGGCAGTAAATCTAGACATATGGACCGCTCATCATGAACACATTTGAAATTTCAGGTGGAAAAGGGAATGATTTCAAAATTTCGTGGAAAACGATAATTACGTAATTATCAGGTGGAAAATGGTAATTTCCCTAAAATTTATTATCGTCACAGATATACCAATGCAACTAGTATTTGATTAATATTTAAAGGAAAATTATCATCTATCCACTCGAAAATTATCTGATGTTCGAAAAAATACATAATTTTGAGAAACTGACATATATACACCCAAAGTTATTAAAAAATATTTATCACCCAAAAAACTTGGTGTTTTTTCAAACATCAGTTGAATTTTGGGTGGATAGATAATAAAATTTCTTAAATTTTGGGTGGTAAATGATAATTTTTAATAATTTTGGGTGTATATACGACATTTTCCTAAAATTAGGTGTTTTTCGAACATTAAGTAATTTTCGGACGGACAAATGATAATTTCCCTTTATTTAAAGTGAGGAATCAACGTTTGCCTGCAAGTCACAAACTAATATTACTTACATATATTTTTGTCTCGTTTCTTCTATGGTAGTGTTACGTGGCACCACATAAATTAATGAATAAAATTATATTTAAGTCCTCACTTTAATCAATATTTATTATACATTGAATTTACATACATCTCGATATCTACAATTCACTTTAATTAATGTTTATGATACGTTGAATTTTCATATATCTCGATATTTAACACATACTTTAATCAATATTTATGATACATTAAATTTTCACACATCTCAATATCTACAACTCATTTTAATAAATATTTATGATATATTGAATTTTCTATATATCTCGATATCTATAATATACAATAATTTCTACAAGATTCATATGTCTTTTTGTGTTACATGTATCTCATTATGATTACATGCATATATAATGAGGTATTGAGATGTATTGAAATTATACGATAGAAATAATAGAATATTGCATTATTATTTCGATAGATGACTTTATTTAGTGGGACATGACTGCTTGAATATTGCAATAAAAATCGTAATAATGCATGAGTCTATTTATATCTAATATTATATTATTTGGGACCGTCATGATATATCAAAATGTCCTACTGCTATCATTATCATTTTCCATTCAAACTAAACAAAATTATGTTGCTTTGTAATTAATCTGAATCCAATTACTCCAGCAAAGATTTATAGGTTCTTTATTTTCTTCACCGAAATCATATGAAACGTGTAATATGGGAATTAAGTCAATTAAATTATAATTTTATTTTCACAAATCTTATGTTTTATGTCTAATAAATGAACGTTTTGCCTTTTTATCAACGACACTATAAAAAACTATCAAATTACTAATGGAATATCGACGTATGTTATGAAAATCATCGTTAAAAAGCAGTAACGGATTTTTCCTGACTTTTATCGATGGAAAAATTTCTGTTGATAACACTTATTACCAACGGAATTGAAGTATTTATTGATAAATATTTTCATCTGTAATTTTGTGTTTTTTGTTGTGGTATGAATGATATATGATACTATCAAATTTTGGTCATATATAAGACATGTGTATATGTATTAAATATAATTATCATTTATTAATAGTTTTTTAATATTTTAATACTTGTATCAAAATAATATTTGATTATTACATGGATATGTGATACCACTGTCGCATTCCATATTTTTTCCTAATCATTCACACATCATTTTGTTGAATGATCATTCAAAGAAAATAAAACCGAAACATAGATAAAATAAGATGGCCATTGCATTAATAACGAGGATTTGGGGAAATTATAAAAGTAAGAAAATGTAGTATATAACACAAGTGGCTATCATTATGTTTTTATTACCCAATTAGCCAAACAAATTAATTTTGGATAATATTACCATTGAAACCGACTCATAGCAGCAAAGAACAATGACAATGTAATGGTTATGCGATGACATCCATTACACACCCGTCACACACCAATATAGCGGTGCGATGGGTGTGCAACGACATCAATCGCGCCATCATTTTGGTGTACAACGGGTGTGCGATGGATGTCATCACATACCCATCGCACAGTCATAGTGTAAGTTCACCTAAGATTGACATTTTATCGAACACCTTGTGTGCTCTATTATTACATATAATATTTTAATAAAATCTTACATATTTAATCTCCATCAATTGAAAGAACAGAATGTTCAATTTTCAAGAGAAAAATGTGAATTAAGAGAAGTTAGAGAAAGAGCAATATTGAAACTTGAAAGAGAGAAAAATGCTAAGAGAAGAGTGGAAAGAGAAGATGTTGAGATGAAGTTGGTGACAGTGGTGTAAGAAGGTATTTTGGTCACTCTGTATTATTATTGGTTGGAAAGGATATAAAAACCTAATAATGACTATTTAAGAAAATATCCCTAAATTTTGAAGGAACTTATAAGTGATCACAATTATAATGACTCGATTTTAACCTTAGTTGTAATAACCCTAAATTATGTAAGGTTATTATTATCTTTTCGCATAAAAATCTTTAGTCAAAATTTTGAGTTTTCAATTTAGGGGTCACTTGATAGAATTTTTATAAGTTTAACTCAATGTTTGTTTGACCAAAATCTAGGGGGTTGATTGATATTTTCCAACTAATTATAAAAATCTTATTTTTCTTCCTTCTCTCTCACACAAAACGTCAGCGCCTCTCTCATTTTTCAATTTTTCCTCTCTTTCATTTATTTCTTCTCCAACGCATGAGACAAATAGATCCAGCTATGGGAGATTGTTTTTCGGCAAGTGGGGCTGGGGAAATGGAGAGTAAGTCACAAATGGAGTCCCGTTTTATCCCATGTTATAGGCCCTAGTTGCCCCGTTTTGGCAGTGTTACATGACCGCGAATGGCGCTATTTGGACTGTGATGACGCGTCCCTAAGTGAGAGTCCCGAATCTGCGCCCAGCATACACATCATTTTTTTTTAATTTTCTTGTTCAAATTAATTTGAAAGCATCTCTTGAATGAGACTTCATGCTTGGGGTTTTTAAACCCAATTCATATTTTTTTTTTAAATACTTCCAAACACCCAAAATATAATTTTAACATCAAAACAAATATCAACACATGTTATAGAACAAAAATCATGTTTTTCAAACTATCAAATATTTTTACAAAATCATAAATTTATTCTAAATACGCATATACATTAATTTTGAATCCAAAACACAAATCAAATTAACATCCCACAATGAAGTGACTCATGAACAATTCTAGATCACTCAAAGGTAGTCAAGTGATTCTATAATGGTAGCTATAGCTCCAAGCTATCATCTAGAGTTCCAAACTCTAATTTTATGTTTCATGTCCAACATGGACATTTTGACCAAATAACAAGTATATTATGTTTATGTTTCCAAAACATCCATACATAATTCATTAGCCTAATTTCAATTTCAAGCTATATTATTATGTATCAAATACAAAAACATCATTTTTAGAAAAGATCAAACTTACCTATTAAGCTTGAACCAAAAATCAAATTTTCTCCTCATTGTTGAAATGTTGTAGAGAACTTCCAAAGCTAGCAAGCTTGATTCGAAGATCCAATCATCTTCTCATTGTTGTTGTAGATAACTTCCAAAACTAGCAAGCTTGATATGAAGATCCAATATTTTTCTTGTTGTTGTTGAGAACTTTCAAAGCTTCTCCCATAAAAACTTTACTTATGATAATATTTCTTTCTTTTGCTTAATGCTTGTTTTAGCTTATTTTGCCTTTATTGAAGACTTGTTCAAGCTTGCCTTTTATAGACAAACATATGTAATTTTTAATTAATAAAAGTTCTAATCAACTTTTATGTGAGCTTAATCCAATTTGTCCTAATATGTATAATTAGGTGTGACTAATCACCTTTGTCTACCACTATGATTTAATCCAATTAAATCAAGATAAAGTTTAATCAATAGATTAGTTCAATGTCTACCACTTTGATTTAATCCAATTAAATCATGCCAAATACACCTATTATTACATATTTATAATTACCAAAATATCCTCCAATGGTAGAGATATTTATGAAATTACAAAAAGCCCTTGTGTGATTTTGGATTAGTCCAATTAGGTCAAAGTAAATAATTAATGTTATCCAATAACACTTAAATATTTTAGTTGATAATTATAATATCAAATATTATTTATTAAAAAATATTATCGCTAACTAAGTGCTCAACAAGTACACTTCATATTGTGCAACTCTTTGAATCCAGACACATTCGTCATATAAGCCTAGCTTATATGTACACAATTCGGCCACCTCCGAATTCACGAAGAACACGAACGACCTTTCTGAACTATACAAGTCTCCGTCGTAGGCTATCCGAGTTGTGCTTAGAAAATATAGATTACACCGTCAAGTTTCTGAGGCACACATCTCATGTCGACATGTACACGATTCTTTACAACTAATCAGAACACCGTTTTTGATATATGTGATCCACCCTAGGTGATCGGCTTTGGCCAAAGTCTTAGGAATCATGACTTACTCACATGGATACCTAAACCCCTTATGGTACACAAACGGGCCGACAGATCCTATCTTGATACGCACTTGATTAACAAGTGTATCGGTCCACATCCAATGAACATCTAGTGGTCAGACCATGATAGGTCTCTGACATATATGGCATCAAAGTGTGAGGGATCACACACAAAATCACTGTTATCCTATAGTCAAAGGATCACATATGCTACTCGACTCGATGATATTCCTATTGACGGTGGTGTGTACTTCCAACTATTAAGAATCACCTATGAGTCTTTCAGTATACGCTCCAACGAATACTCACATGTCTATATGAGCTTCCCTTGCTCATTGTACATTGGGTTAAACCATTGGAACTTCAAATTCAATAGAAGAAATGTGCTAGTCTTCTATGTTATAGAAATTTGACCATATTCCAAAACCAACGATTAAGAATATTTTACTTTAACAATAGTTTATAGTAGTGATACTATCCCAATATTAGACCATCCAATGTCCAACATTACTATATGACTATTCTAAGGTTGATGTTATTCTTAGAATATTTATATATTAATCTAATATGCATAATTATATTACCATTAGCAAGGTTGAAATAATAATGTAGTTTTTTTTATTAATAAATAATAAAATATAATATACAATATATTATTGGGATTAACGCTTCAAGCACCAACTCCAAAAAACTCCCACTTACTTAGTACCAATTCAGACGGTACCGAAGTCTCATCTTCTCCATATGTTTATCGAATAACTTAGGAGGTAAGGCCTTAGTAAGTGGGTATGCTATGTTGTCTTGTCCTTGAACCTTCAAGAACTATGTCGTTTCGTTCAATGATTTCTCTAATTACATAATATTTAATTTCCATGGGGTTTAGACTTGGAATTCGCTCTCCGCTCCTTAGCCTGCGCAATGGCTCCATTTTCATAGTACAATGGGATCAGACCCTCAATACTAGGCACAATACCAAGTTTTGTGATAAATTTTTTAATCCAAACAGCTTCTTTAGCAGCTTCTGAAGCCGTTATAAATTCTGACTCAGTGGTGGAATTAGCTGTTGAGCCTTGCTTTGAACATCGCCAACTAACATCACCTCCATTATGGGTAAATATGTATCAGGATATAGACTTTCTATCATCCGGATCTCCATGGAAGTCGGAGTCTATATAACCCTTAACTTGTAGCTCGTCTTCTCCATACATGAAAAACTTATCCTTATTACCCTTAAGATATTTCAGGATGTGTTTCTTGACTGTCCAATGATCATTACCTGGATTATATTGATATCGACTAGTCACATTAATGCCGAAACTGATGTCAGGTCTTGTACATAGCATAACATACATAATGATTCCAATACAAGAAGCATATGATAAGTTAGACATTGTAACTATCTCTTCCTCAATCTGAGGCATAATTTTCTTCGAAAGATGTATGCCGTATCGAAAAGGTATATTTACGACCTTGCAGTTGGTAAAACTGTACCTTTCTAATATTTTATCTATTTATGTGGATTACGACAACCCTATAAGCTTCCTAAATCTATCCCGGTAGAGCCTTATACCCAGTATATATGAACCTTCACCCATGTCTTTAATGGAGAAGTTCTTACAAAGATAGGCTTTCATATTTTGCATCAATCCTATATCATTCCCAATGATAAGGATATCGTCTATATAAAATACAAGGAATACTATCATGCTCCCACTAACTTTCTTATAAACATAAGATTCTTCCTCGTTCTTGATGAATCTATATAATCTAATTATCTCATCAAAATGATGATTATAGTTTCGAAATGCATGTTTAAATCCATAAATAGACTTATTGAGCTTGCAAACCAAGTTAAGTCTCACTGGATACGAAACCTTTTGGTTGTTCCATAAAGATAACTCCTCGAGGAACCAATTTAGGAATGCGATTTTTATATTCATATGCCATATCTCATAATCGTGATATGCAACAATGGCTAAAAGAATCCTAATAGATTTTAGCATGGCTATTGGTGAAAATATTTCCTCATAGTCAATCCCAGTACGTTGAGTATAACTTTTCCCTACCAGTCGGGTCTTAAAGGTTTCCACCTTTCCATCGAGCCGTCACTTCCTTTTATATATCCATTTACATCCAATAGGTTTAATTCTTCAGGAAGTTCAACGAAGTCCCGGACTTGATTGTCATGCATAGAATCCATCTCGAACTATATAGCTTCATGTTATTTTCTCGAATCCAATATCGCATGTTTATACATAGTCAGATCCGTTTCCTCTAAGAAAAGAACATCAAAGCTCGTATCAGATATTAAAAATAGTCTCTCAAGAGGCCTTAATTTTCTATTCTACTTACATAGAACCGGTGTTGTAGATCCTTCACCTAGTTGGATCTCTAGTTCCATCTCAAGTTCCTTAATGTTGGGATCAAACTCATCGAGTTCAATCTTTCTATAATTTCCACATTCTCTCAAAAATTCTTTTTCAAGAAATATGGAAAAACGAGCAACAAATACATTTCGTTGCTCAGAATCGTAGAATTGATATCTCAAAGAATTTTCAGGATATCCAATTTACCGGTATTTATACCCATTGGGTGTTTGTTTATCCCGCTGCGCAACTCTGACGTATGCATGGCAACCCCAAATCTTTAAGTATCTAAGACTTGGATTTCTACCGAACCATATCTGATATCGGGTCGTAGAAATAACATTTGATGGAACTCTGTGAAGTATGTGGGCATTAGTAAGTAAAGCGTAACCCTAAAGGTAATATAGAAAATATGTATAGCTCATCATAGATCGCACCATATCCATTAAAGTACGATTTCTCTGTTTAGACACACCATTGTGTTAAGGAGTTCCTGGTGTGCTATATTGGGTGAGAATCCCATTCTTCTTTAAATAACTTATGAATTCGTCGCTTATGAATTTACCGCCTCGATCTGATCGAAGACACTTGATGAATTTCTCAGTTTGTTTTTCTACTTCATTTCGGAATATTTTAAACTTTTCAAATATTTCCTATTTATGTCTTATCAAATAGATATATCCATATATTGACTTATCATCTGTGAAAGTCACGGAGTATGTTAAACTATCATGAGCGGCATGATTTAATGGACCACACATATCACTGTATACTAGTTCCAATAAATCTTCAGTACGATGTCCAACACCAAGAAATTGGGCCTTTGTCATTTTCCCTTAGATACATAACTTACAAATCATATAAGGATCTAAGGTATGATCTTCAATCAAACCATTCTTAACCAATTTTGATAGACGTCTAACACCATAATTCAATATTATTTAATTCAGATCTTTTACTTATATTTTCCTCTACATTAAAGACATCTCTATATGTTTTCAAAACATATGACCGTTAGATAAAGAACATTCACATATCAAATAGTTGCCTTTATCATATAAACATAAAGCACCATCTTTAATGTTTATTTTATATCACTTTTTATCCAATATCGGTAGCGATATTATTTGTCTGATAAGTGATCTAGAACAAACGTTCCTATGGCCTTGGCACCCACTGTCTCGTCATTTCCAACTCTAAGATAGATCTCCCATTTGTTCAGCATTTTTTTAACCCTCATGACCTGTATGGAGTTACAAATATGATTGGGACTGCCGGTGTATATCACCCAACCACTATTTACATCTAAGGCTAATGAGATTGTAGGCATTGCATTTTCGCATGTGAAACCCGATGATGAGTCTCAATTGGAGGCACTACCTTTTTTAGCTAAGGATATTGCGGGAAACGGAGGTCGGAAGGGGAAATTCAGAATAAGTACGTCATCAAGTTCATTTCACAAGTTCACTGTCTTCGTTAGTGCTGCGTTCGTTACTTCGTTCGAACGTCAGGCAGATTGCGGACGTTCGTGCCGCGTTCAAATGGGCGTTCGAACGGAGTCGGTATTTCTGGTTTTGCTGCTAGCCTCGCACCCCAGCCCAATTAGCTCCCCAAAGCCCATAAAACACATCCCAATTTAATTAAATTAAACATTAAATATTAAATAAAATATTTAAACCATTTACCAATTAAATAAAACATAAAATATAATCATACCTAATAAAGATAAATCAAATATATTAACTTCCTAACTAAACAAATCACATACTAAATTAAAAAGATGTCATGCCTAATTAAAATCAATCATAACAAATTAAAGATATTGACTTCCTAATCTAGCCAAGATTTGTCCCCCCTCAATCTTTGACTTTCCTTGCTCAACACCAAATAAAATCCTCATTTTAATGCCAAATCCCTTCCTTGTGAGACAAGGTGAAGCCCTAGCCCTTCTCTATATAAACAACCCCTCACTAAGACATGCACTCCTCTAGCTCATACACAACTCACACGGAAATTACAGCAAGAACCCTAAACATCACACGCAAATCACAAGAAAGATAGCAAACCTTTCTCTTCATCTCTACCCTCACATTACCGAAAGCAACAAACCTTGAAACACTCCCTCACATTACCGAAATCCACAGCCAAATACATCCCCTACAACCATCAAAACAGTAGCCTAAAACACCAAAAGAACACACCCAAAAACAGTAAGTAGAAAATACAGAGGAAACGGCAGCGAAACCACAAGGAAACAACAGCAAAATGGAGTCGAAACAGTAGCTTGAGCGACAAAACAGCGAAGGAAAAGGAAAACCAGTGAACCAGAAAAGTTGCGGAGCTTTACACATTCCGATCTTCGTGAAACGCGAGTCCGAGAGACGGCTTAAAAGGTTAGACCTGAGGGTACTTTTCACACTCATCTTTATGTGATTTTTGTTATTTATTTTGATTGTATTTTACTTATTTGTTGAATCTTGTTTGTGTATGATGTGTGTTGTGGGTATTGGATGAATAAAAGAGTGTCGTCTCTCGTGGTATATAGGATGGAAACCCAGACGTAAATTCCGTAGCCGAATCCGAATGGACGGTAGTGCGGTCTGTACTTGGGATACAACTCCACGTACCACTTGAGTAAACGGCACCTTCTCTTGTTTCATGTTGCTTTGATTTATCTATTTATTTTTCGTCACTCGAATTCTGCATGTTGCTTATTTACGTATGATTCAATCGAGCGCATGGGCTTAGTAAGTGGAATGAAATATCCCCTATGGGGAAGGGTTAAAGCCCTTTACCACGATGCTTCGCTGCGCCGGTTGATGTGTGTTCGGTTGAATGCAAGACACATTCAATCGGACATACTAGTTTGATATTATTGCTTTTAATTCTATGTATGCATGATTCAATCGAGCGCACGGGCTTAGTAAGTGGAATGAAAGATCCCCTATGGGGAAGGGTTAAAGCCCTTTACCACGATGCTTCGCCGCGCTGGTTGATGTGTGTTCGGTTGACTGTAAGATACGTTTGATCGGACATACTGAGCTTGGCATTATTGTCTTTATTCTTTGTGTTACATGCATCAGGTCTGGTTCCGTTCGAACGCGTTCATGAACGCTACACGAACGCAAACCTTCTGTTTACCGTTCGAACGTGTTTTCAAATGCTACGCGAACGCACACGCACTTCCTTAGTCTCATCATGCATCAGGTCTGGTTCCGTTCGAACGCGTTCTCGAACGCTATACGAACGCGAACCTTTTATTTACCGTTCGAACGCATTTTCAAACGCTACGCGAACGCACACGCACTTCCTTAGTCTCATCATGCATCAGGTCTGGTTCCGTTCGAATGCGTTCTCGAACGCTACACGAATGCGAACCTTCTATTTACCGTTCGAACGCGTTATCAAACGCCATACGAACGCGAACCTTCTGTTTACCGTTCGAACACGTTTACGAACGCTACACGAACGCGAACACACTGAACTGAGACATATTCATCACATGCCATGTATAATTGTTTCTTAGGTGATTTTTTTATGAAACCCCATATAGTCATTCTTATCTTTGTGCACATCATAATGAAAAGAATGTTTCTTCCATTGGTTGCGTCATCTGCCTTAGTCTTGATTTAACGCATTACGATTCATATACCTATGTCATGATGACTTCGGAGTATTATTTCTTGTGGTATATCAGATGGAAACCCAGACATAAATTCCGTAGCCGACTCTGAATGGACGGTAGTGCGGTCTGTACTTGGGATACAATTCCACGTATCACTTGGAAAAGTGCTCACATGTATACTTGTATGGTTAGTATGTATGCTTGTGTTTTCCGTGAACATGATATGCTAAATGAAGTTGTATGTTCGTTGTTACTTTAAGGTATTTTCAAGCATGCAATCTTAGATGTGAGATATATGTGAAATGTATGTATAAGTTTTATTTTGTACATGTGAATTTAGAAGCATGATACTCTTGGAAATAAGTGCTATTTAAGCCTGATTAAATTATTACATAAATCCTATCATTACAAGTGCATAAGTAAGGGACCATTCCGAACCCAACGGTTTGAGGTCTTCCCTTGCAAGGGGTGAGTGCGGCCTTAAATCTCATTTTCCCGGTTCACACCGGGTGGCGACTCCATTATTCTCCGGTTTAGTCCCCCGTGGCTACTCCGTACTCCCGACCGGGCCGCGAGCCCGGGACAGCATGCATCGCCCAGTTCCTGTGTTCCCACAGTCTGGCGACTCCACTGGGGATAGAGAATCGGCCCCGAAATATTGTCTTGTGATGTTTGGATTTATGTTTTAATTGACCGTGTCTATAGTGGATAAAGTGATGGTTTAATCAAAGGCATTTTGAGGCTAGGTAATGGTTTGGTGTCTTCCTTCATTCACTACCTTTCTAGAAGGAAAAGCTGTGAAGGCACCTAGATAGCCATCTACACGTAGCCTATTGTGATGGACTAATTTGGAGGACTCGTTGTTTATTCCTGACACCAAGCGATAAGAGCCTAAGAGGCTTGGGTATTTAAGTGAGCCTCGCTCCACCTTCCCTCTGGGGAATCTACAACGGGAAATCCATTTGACAGTCCGTCACACACCATAGCTCATCAGCAGGTACCTTAGTGTATAAAAAGGGTGCGCTCACTTGGTCGCTCGAACCCTTGAGTGGGGAGATCTAGTTGTGGGCTATCCTTCGCCAGTGAGAGCCTTTGTCTATACTCTTACGAACCCACCCATAGACCGGGTTGGCTAAAGTAACAATTATTTCCTTGAGTATGTGCTTGTGGACCATCCTCATTTGGATGCAGTTGGACTATTGTCAGAAATGTGGACTTGCTGGGCCATTTAAACTGGGGCGAGTTCGTACCTTATGACTATTAGGCCCAAAGCTTCTGAAATGTTTATGGGCCATTATGTAGAAATTATTACGTTATGTTTGCATTATCTTTCTTCTATGCTTGTGTTTGGGGAACATCGTCGTTTGGATCCATTTGGACCATTTGTCATGGGATATGAGCTTGTTGGTGTAGACAACAGAACCTGGGCGACGCTTTTCTAGACTCGCGGCCTAGTTGGGAGTACGAAATAACATGGAGTCGCCACCCGGTGTGAACCGGGATAAAGATTTAAGGCCGCACTCACCCCTCGCAAGGGAAGACCTCAAACCGTTGGGTTCGGAATGGTCCCTTACTTATGTCACTTGTGATGATATGATTTGTGCAATAAACTAACCGAATCTATTCAACATTCATGCTCAAGGGTAATCTACGTCTAGTATGCATTCATCAAAATAACTCATAATCTAAGTTTGCATGCTTGAAAATAAGCCTTTAAACGACAAACACATAGAATCACACAATGAGCACATTGAACCATTAAACCGAAATAAACAAATAACTATTTAAACATAACCATAAACTAAACAAAATATCATGCATAAAAATAACATTATCATGCTTTGACAATAAATAGTAAACTAGGCTAAATCATGCTTTAAATAATAAACGAATAACCTAAAGACTATAACATGCTCAAATTCAAATTTGGATGAAACGAGATACGTATATCTTAAGTGGTACATGGCATTGTATCCCGAGTGCAGACCATACTACCGTCCATTTGGAATCGGCTATGGAATTTACGTCCGGGTTTCCATCCGATATACCACAAAAGAGGAACACATATCCCGCTCATCCAAAAATCACATCATGCTTCAAACGACTCTCATGCAATAATATTTTAAAATAAAAAAAATAAAACAAGAAGAGATAAGTAAAAATGTGCCCTCAGGTCTAACCTCTTTTGTAGTCCAAGAAAGGGCGTTACACGTCCGTTGGAAGGGTGAATGATCCACAACTTTTCTGGTTCACTAACTCAACGTCTTTCCTCGCTGTTTTGCTATTCGGGTTGCTGTTTTTTACTCCGTTTCGCTGTTGTTTCGCTGCTACGTTTCAGGTCACTGTTTTGGGTGTGTTAATGGACTGTTTTGGGCAGTTTTGGGGTGTAGTTTTGGGCAGTTTCGGGGAATATTTTGAGGGGGTGACCAGGGAGCAGTTTAGGCGTGATTTATTGGGAGGTTTGTGGATGTGTTTGGGCTGGTTTATGCGGTTGAACTGGGCGTGCGGTGAGGGATTATTCTCGGCAGTAATTGAGGCTGTTTGTGGCGTTGATTTAGGGTGTGAATAGGTGTAGAATGTTGATGGCGTTGTGTGCGTGGCTGAAGGGCAAGGCATGTGCGTGAGTGCTGTGAACGTGGCTGAAGAGGCAGGGCAGGTGGCGTTGAAGGGCGAGGCAGGTGGCATGCTTATGAGGCAAGGGCTTGATGCGCTGTTGCTTTGGTGCGTTGGGCCGTGTGGCCTTTGAGCAAAGTGGAAGGGCCGGCTTTAGTCAGTGATTTTGTGTGAATTGATGAAGTTGGCGTGATGGCTTACAGATTGGTAAGAGTAAAGGCAAGTTACATGGCGAGAGGGGCTGATGAATTGAATTATTGGTAGTGTAGAGGGTTGCTTTGTGCGTTGAAGGCTGATTGAGTATGGCAAGGCGTGGCTAGTTGAAGGCTGGCAACGTGTGTTTTGGCTTGCGGGCAGGCAAATTGCGTGAGGCAAGGCGTGGCTAATTGAGGGCGTGTAGGAGTGTGAGAGTTACCCGTAGGGGCAATGAGCTGGGCAAATGGACGATGTGGCTTGTGGTTTATATGTTTGAGAGAGAAGATAGATGCATGGAGGCTTAGGGACGTGAGGCGTTTTGGAGAGAGGGGAGAGATCGAATGCCTTAGGGTTTTTTGGTTTTTGCCATGAAAGTGAGCCAGCCAAGGTTTGAATGTGTGGGTTAAGGGTTCTTTTTATAGGCTAAGGGAAGGAATTTACCTTGTTGGGGAAGGAATATGATTTGTGTATTAATTGGGGATATCTTTTTAATTTAGTATATGATAAGGAAATCTTTTAATTAGGGGAATTGATTTGATTTGTTCTTTTTAGTTAAGGATATGATTTATTTAATTTAGGAAGGTGATTTAATTTAATTTAGGGATGTGTTTTATTTAAATTAGGAATTTAATTTAATTTAATTTCAAGTTCAATTTAATTGGTGAATGTGATTTAATTTAATTTAAGTTTAATTCTAATTGGTTTTAATTATTTAATTTGTGAGATGTATTTTAAATGTTTTAATTATTTAATTTGTGAGATGTGTTTTAAATGTTTGAATTATTTAATTTGTGAGATGTGATTTAATGGGTTTGGTGTGTTTTAAAACAGAGGTCCACAAGCGAACCCGAAGCGAAACAAGCGAGTTAACTCTGACAAATTGCTAATTTCCAACTTTCCCTTCCAACGTCTGTTTCCCGCGGTTTTCACAACTAAAGAGGTAGTGTTCCATACGAGACTCATCATCGGGCTGATATGCAAAAATGCAATGCCTACAGTTGGGCCATTTAAACTGGGACAAGAACGTATTTCATGACGATTGGGCCAAAGGCTTCTAAGTGTTGATGGGCCACTTTGTGCTTGTGTTCGGAACATTACCATTTGGATTTAGTTGGGCTCCTTGCCATGAGACGTGAACTTGTTGGGCCATTTAAACTGGGATGAGTTCACTCCTATGACAATTAGCCTGAAAGATTCTAAAATGGTAACGGGCCGATTTGTTTGAAAATTTAATTGATTTAATATGTTATATATGTTACATGCATCTCGTGCACCTCATGCATACATATATCATGTTAACACCATCTATGTCTCTAAAAGACATCATAGATACCGTTTGGGTTAGAGAAGGGACAAGACTTACTAAAAGAACAAGTATGAGTGAATCCGATAATGAGGTGTCCCGTATGGATCAGTTAGAGAACGGTCTCGCCAAGATCACTGAACAGTTGCAAGCTTTGACTACTGCTATGGCTGGTATAGCTGGGTCTCGTGCCGGGGTTAATTATGGGGATGTGAGGCAAGAGGAACCTCTGAACAGATTGGGGGATGATACCCCCACTTTTGATGATGATATGGTAGAGTATGCAGCGGGCAGAGTATCTGGGTCTCAGGCAGAGTTACAGAAACTTCGGGATCAGGTTGAGTCGGTTACCCGCAAGATGAGGGGTAAGAATGAAGATTTGTTGGATTATGACACACTGACTTTCGAGGAACAGTTGCCGGCACAGTTCAAGATGCCAGATATGGCTAAGTTTAACGGGAATGGGGATCCGAGGGTGCATCTCCGATAGTTTGTATCAGTCATGAGTTCAGTGGCTTATCTCAGCGCCAAGTGCAGAAAATGTTTGGAATGTCGCTTGAAGGAGCTCCCGTGGTATGGTACCACAGTTTGGAGAAGAAAGTGAAGGAAGATTGGAGGGAGTTGGCCAATGCTTTCCTGAAGCAGTATGTCACTGACTTAGAGATCGATCTATCACTCCGTGATCCGGAGAATGTTAAGCAGAAAGCGGAGGAGAGTTTTAAGGAGTATGTGGACCAGTGGAGGGGTCAATTATTGAAGATGCAGACTAGGCCTTCGGAGAAGGATCAGATTAAGATGATTATCAAGGGTACCAAGCCCTCCATTTACAGCAAGTTGAGGAGGATGACCTCCATGATTGCAGACTTTCGGCAGTTGAGGGAAACTGTCATGGATATTGAGGAAGAAGAGGCCGAGAATAGAACATTCTATGGTCTGAACAGGAGACTCATTGGGGGAACATCGGGAACAAAGCCCGTTTCTGCTGAGATTGCCGCTATCCGGAACCGGTAGTTTTCCAACTTGGGAAGGCCCCTGTCCAAGGTGCTAGAGAAACTGAAGAGGCAAGGGCTCTTAAAACCCTTGGAAGCCAAACAATTACCCAATCCCCTACCATCACATTATAACCTAAGCCTTTACTGTCACTTTCACCAACAAAAGGGCCATGACACTGAAAATTGCGCCTGACTCCGCCATGAGATCCAAGACCTGATAGACTCTAAGAAAATACCTGACCCAGAAACAGAACAGCCTGACACACACAGAAACCCCTTACCCAATTACCGCGCCGTACCACCACCAGCCTATATGATCAATTCTGGCCTCCCAGAAAACCTTGTCCTGAAATCCTTTCACCCTCAAGCCTTTTGCCTGGGAATCTGGGATAGTGCTAGTGAAGATGAGTTTGAGCAGGGAAAAAACTTTTGGCTTGATTTCTCTAGCAGTGATGAGGAAGAAGTAAGGGGAATGACGCGCAGTGGTCGTTTCTACAATGATGTGGCGGAGAAAAGGGTAAGGAAGTTTTTGACAGATGGTAGAGAAGTTGGTTGAGACTGCAGAAAATACTGAAGGGGATATAGTGCTGAGGCAATTGAGGAAGACTAGAGCACAAGTGAGTATCTGGGAACTGTTATGTGCATCTCGGGAGCATAGGCAGGCTATGGTTGAGGCCTTGAGCAAGATTGTGGTATCGGAAGACGCCAACCCTGCAATGTTTGTTGGGTCAGTTCAGAAAGAAGCCTTGCAAATATCTTTTTCTGAGGATGAACTCCCAACAGAAGGGAGGAATCATAACAGGCCTCTATTTATCAGGGCCGAGGTGAGGGGCAAGAGAACTTCATGTGTAATGGTGGATGACGGTTCGTCCATCAATGTGTGCCCGTTGAAAATTCTGGCAAGATTGGGTATGAAAGCAACAGACTTGGACCCCTCCAGCATGACTATCAAGGCTTATGATGACAGTAAAAGGGGGGTTGAGGGTACTTTTGTGGCTATGGTCAAGGTAGGGCCAATTGAAGATGAGGTTGAGTTCACAGTGTTAGACATCCCAGCCACTTTTGCCTTATTGTTGGGAAGGCCTTGGTTTCATAAACTTGGGGGCGTGCCTTCCACTTTGCATCAGATGATCAAGTTCCCGTATGAGGGAGAAGTTGTTACTATTCGGGCTGAGGTAGATAATGCCGTGGCTGCCTTGGAGATACAACCTTTCACAAGGTTTCAGGTGTCAGCTACTTTTGAGGAATGGGTGGATCCTAGGGTGGCTAGGATCATGAAAAAAAATGAAGTTTGAACCGGGTGAAGGTTCAAAGTTGCCAGATTTCAGAGGACAGACCACTCGGAAAGGTTTGGGGTATAGATCTGATGAAGAAAACCGAAGGTCAAGAAAAAGGGCCTGAAACTGATGAATGTTTTGTGAAAGCTTCAGGATATCAAGGGGAGCCTGAACCTGTGGAAGTTAATGGGATTGTGGTACCTGGATTTGAGATCTTCCAGGATTTTTGGGTGAGAAACCGCTGATTAAAAAGAAGCTGTGGAAGCAGAGAATTGGGAAGAAGAATTGATGAAGTTGGAGAGCCTGACTCTGGGAGAGGAGATGAAAAGCCTGAGGAAGACCTGATTGCAGAGGAAGAAGTGTCTATAGATGATGAAGACATTTACCTTCCTGATTTGTTTGAATGTACTTCCGCATTATCCAATAATAAAGACATTTCTTTTGCTTACTTGCCTGAGTCATTTCCATTTACTCTGCACGAATCAAGCATATTTGATATCAGTTCGGCCAGAACTACTGCATTTAACTTGGGCACGCTTGAGAACCCCAAGGAAATTCTGATTGCAAGTGAAGTTACCTCTGAAGAGAGGGCAAAACTAGAAGAAGTGTTGGTCAGATATGCCAAAGTGTTTGCTTGGTCCTATGAGGACATGCCCGGGGTAGACAGAAACATTGCCCAACACACAATACCAACTTATCTGAATATGAGGCCAGTAAAACAGAAACTCCGACGGATGAGACCAGAATGGGCTGAGAAAGTCAGAGAAGAAGTTAAGAACAGATAGATAGATGTTGGGGTTCCTGGAAGTAGTAAAGTATCCTGAATGGTTGGCTAATATAGTACCGGTGCCAAAGAAAGATGGGAAGGTCAGAAGAATGTGTGTAGACTACAGAGATCTCAACAAGGCTTGTCCGAAAGATGATTTTCCTCTGCCGCATATAGATGTTCTGGTTGATAGTGCAACTTTATCTGCTATGTATTCATTTGCAGAGGGTGGTTTTCAGGTTACAATCAGGTTCTCATGGCCGAGGAAGACAAACATAAGACTGCATTGTTACTGAGTGGGGTACTTATTGTTACAAGGTTATGCCGTTTGGGCTTAAGAATGTGGGGGCTACCTATCAGCGGATGGCCACTACATTATTCCACGACTTGATGCACAAGAGATTGAGGTGTATGTGGATGACATGATGGTGAAATCAGAGACAAGGGTTGGGCATATTGAAGCACTGGAAAGGTTTCTTCAGAGAGTTGACAGATACAACCTGCGGCTAAACCCTAAGAAGTGTGTGTTTGGGGTGACATCAGGGAAATTGCTTGGTCATACAGTGGGAATGGGCGGAATAGAGGTAGACTCTGAAAAGATCAAGGCAATCACAGAAATGCCTGCACCGAAGACAGAAAAGAAGTCAGAGCATTCTTGGGGAAGATTCAGTACATCAGTCGGTTCATTGCCAAGTTGACATCGGTATGTGAGCCTATCTTCAAACTGTTGAGAAAAGATCAGCCAGTGAGATGGAATGAACAGTGTCAGACAGCCTTCGACAGAATCAGAGAGTACTTGGTAAAGCCACCTGTATTGAAACCTCCGAGACCGGGCAGACCTTTGATATTGTATTTGGCTATAGAATCAGAAGCATTGGGGGCAATGATGGTACAGGCAGATGATGAGACAGGGGTAGAACATGCTGTTTACTATCTGAGTAAGAAATGCTCCCGTATGAGGCTCGATATCAGGAGGTTGAGAAGATCTGTCTTGCAGTGGTATGGGCTTCCAGAAAGTTACGACATTACTTCCAGTCATACAAGATCCAGGTAGTGGCAAAGGAGAATCCTCTGAAGTATCTTCATTCGGTGCCTTCACTAGTGGGAAAATTGGGGCAGATGGTTGGTATTGCTGACAGAGTTTGACATTGAGTATCTCACCTCCAAAGTGATCAAAGGGCGAGCAGTATCAGAGTTTCTGGCAATGCAACCTGTTGAGGGGGATCAGTATAAGTTTGAATTTCCAGATGAAGAGATCCAAGCAATAACAGTTCAGAGATGGAAGATGTACTTTGACGGAGCAGTGAATTACAAGGGAGCCGGAATCGGGATCGTGATAGTAACCCCGAGGGAGAGACTTTGCCTTTGGTCAAGAGGTTGACATTCAGAGTGACTAATAACATGGCCGAGTATGAAGCATGTGCTTTTGGTTTGACAGCATTGATAGCCTTGAAGGCGGGAGTGGAAGTGTAGTCTACAGAGATTCTATGTTGGTAGTCCAGCAGATGCGAGGAGAATTGGAATTGAAAGAAGAACGGTTTGAAACCTTACCTTTTTCACCTCAGAAAGTTGGCACAGGTTATCCCCGAGTGTAAGTTTCAGCACTTGCCGAGAGAGAGAAGAGAATCAGATGGCAGATGCATTGGCTACACTTGCAGCGACTTGGGAAAATCCAGAAAAGTTAGTGATGAGACCGTTGATACTGACAACAGCAAGCCAAACCTGTTTATGAGATGGAAAGAATTCTTGGAAGTTGAGGTCGACGACGGTAAACCTTGGTATTATGACATTCAGAGGTATCTGGAACATGGTGTGAAACTCGGAAGGGGAGGGGCAGGCAGAAAAGACAGAATAGCCATTCAGAAGTTAGCTTCCCAGTATGTGATTTTGAAAGGGGAACTGTACAAGAGGCAGGCAAACGGTATTCAGTTGAAGTGTTTGAGAAAAGAAGAAGCTCAGCATGTAATGGAAGAAATACACGCCCGGGATATGTGGTCCGCACATGAACGGGTTGAATCTGTCCCGCAAGATAGTGAGACAAGGTTTTTATTGGTCAACCATGGAAATAGATTACGCGAAGATGGTGTGAAGCACTGTCATGACTGTCAAGCACATGGTAATTTGAATCACTTACCGCACACAGAGTTGCACGCGTTGTCAGAGCCGTGGCCTTTCTCAGCATGGGGATTGATATGATTGGAGAAATTCGACCGAATGCATCAAATGGGCATCGCTTCATAGTAGTGGCAGTAGATTACTTCTCGAAGTGGGTGGAAGCCAAATCATTCCGTAATGTTACATCAAGCAGATGGCAAAGTTTATAGCTCGGAACCTCATTTGTCGGTATGGTATGCCGCATCATGTAGTGACGGACAACGGAGTTCAGTTTCAAAGAGAGACGAAGGCAATGTTACAGAGGTATGGATAGGCCACCACAAGTCATCACCGTACAGGCCGCAGGCAGGCAATGGGGCAGTTGAGGCAGCCAGCAAGACTTAAAGACGATTCTAGCCAAGATGACAGAAAATTGCAGAGATTGGGCCGAGAAAATTACCGTATGCTTTGTGGGGGTACAGAACATCAGTGAGAACAGCAACAGGGGCCACACCTTACTCTTTGGTCTATGGAATGGAAGCAGTATTACCGGTAGAAGTGGAAATACAGTCTATGAGGGT